>WBNQ01041845.1:0-10375 GCA_013401375.1 Spizella passerina | reverse complement strand
CATCCCGGAGCTTTGTTTTTCCCCATCTGAATTTCTCTACCACCACGGCAGCGTCTCACTTCAGTGCACGAGTCTGTCCATCCCTGCGAAGGGAGAGGACAACAACCCACACCTTCTGACCTGCTGGTGTGAGATTCCAGGTGGAATTCAAAGGTGGAAAGAGCTGGTCCTGCTTTACAGCTGACAGTGCCAACCTTTCGTGGGCACCCTGTGCTAGTGCCCCCAATTCAGCCCTGTCCTCTCCCTGCGGGATCACCCAGCAGATATTTGTCCTTCCTGGGAGTCCCTGCCGTGCACCAGGGCAACGCCTTAAATTCTGCCCAAGCCCAATAATCACCCTTGCTCTCCTCCTGTTCTGCCTTTCTAAAGACAGTTCATTGCCGGGTGAAATTACCGAAAAGAAGGAAGAGAAAGGAAAGCTGCAGTTAGAAGGAAGGGGATTCTCCCCTCACAAACAAACAGGCAAGAGACCCTGCAGCCTAGGACAGGGAAGTGTGGACAGCAGAGAGATCGAAGCAGAGATAGCAGGGCAGGAACTGCAAGCAGTGAAGAGAAATAGAGACTAAACGGAGGGGTGGGAGGGGAGTAAAGATAAGGTGATAGAAAATAGGAAGGAGGAGACAAAAAAAGGGAGAGAGGAAATGCACACGGGCTGTCCCCCCAGTTTGGGCTCGGAGGCAGAGCTTGTTGCTTGTTGTCTCCCGAGCCCGGCGCTCCGGGAAGGACAGTATCTGTTTAGATTTGTGTCTAAATTTAAACCCTGATTGCCTTGCCTCCCCCTCCCCTCCCGTCCCTCCCTCCCTTCCTCTCACCCACCCGCCCTTCTTCCTTGTTCGCAGTGCAGGGCCACTGCCCGGGCTCTGTCCGTCCGTCCGTCCGTCCGCTTGGGCTGAGCAGCAGCTGGGATCTCCCAACCCTCCACGCTCTGCTCTGCCTCTCCTGAACTTTTCCCACAGATAACAGGGAAAGGGGTGGGGAAGAAGGATTGCCCCGAGGACGCCTCTCTTCTTGCAGGACATGGAGGTAAAGAAAACTTTTTTTTTATTTCCACTAGCTAGTGACTGGCTCCGCGATCTGCCTTAGCTCCACCTTGCACAGCAATTTCTCCCTAAAGGCAGCTTCAAAATACCTTTTTGCTGGGGTTCAGATAAAGGTCTCTTTCCTCCCACCCCAACTCCTATCGTGCACCTCAGATTCTTTTGCAGATTTTAGTCCAGATTTGGAAAGCAGGGGGATGGTTTGGGAAGAAATTACCTCTGTGAAAGAGGAACGAGGAAGAGTGCCATTTACTTATTGGTCCCTAAATGTGTTAGATCTCTAACATTATCTCTAGCTGTGTTAGATTTTATAAGGTATCATTTTGAAATGAGGTTTTAAGGAGTCATTAAGAATTCAGGCATAAGAGAACAAACTTTCCAAGCTCCTTGGGGTTGGTTCCTTCCCCACCCGTGCAGCAGCACTTGTGATTCACACTCTCAGCTGTGTGTGGCTCCTGTCCCAGGTGGATTGGGAGGTCTCATTTTCCTTTCAGTAGAACATTTTGGGTCAGGGAAGGCGACCCGAGAGCCTGTGCTTGAGTGAGGTAGATGAGTAGCACACCCCAGAAAGTTTTCTGTCCCTTTTTCTCTGTATACCCTGTGCTCCAGGAGAGCTGGATCTCATGTCTCAGGGTGGGCGCAGGAGTCTGGCTTCCCTGGGATTTATGTTCAAGCCTTCTCCTGTATTACACCCTCCTGGGCAAGGCAGTTCACCTCCCTCTGCCTCCCCTCCCATTCATTTAAAATGGGAATGGTGGTGTTTGCTTTGGTCATGTCAGGCTGGATTTGTGAGCTTTTCAGTCTTTTAAAGTGGCAAGGGAAAAGGAATATTTATTTTTAGGAGGGGCACAGGAAATAGAAAGGTGATTACAACATTGGCAAAACCTCAAATTATGAAAGAGGACATTTGGTATTTCTCTCTGCTGAGCAGAGACCTTACTGAACACTTTATATTATCTTCCCAGATAAGCCTTTTTCTGCATAGATGCAGCCCCAATAGCAGGGGACACTCAGCAGAGCCAGGGAACAGTGTGCTTCAAGCACCACTTCAGTTTTTCTTTGAAGAATTCCAGTGCATAACTCAGCTGGGCAATTGTGATAACACCCAGGTGCTAACATCACCATCCTCGTTATCTGTGCTGACCTGCACCACAGGCAAGGGTTAAAGATTTGGCCTCTTCAGGTGTGTTTGTTACAAAAAACGTCCTCAGCTGAATTATCTAAACAGATTTTGGGGTGGAGAAGGATCAAGCAGTGGTGGAACCAGCTCAGCACAGGCTACTTATGTGACATGACAAATGTTTGGCTTTACAAGGGTTTCAGGTTTGACAGAGCCTAGGTCAGTCACTGTTAACACTTGTTTTATTCTTTTTCACTGTAGTATCCTTTCATGTTTCAGAGGGGAGGGGGAATTGAGCTCCTAATGCGTTATAATTTAGGGCTGAAACAGGTATTTTGGCATGTTGAGGACACTCTCCCTCACCCCCTCTCCTCTCCACACACAAATGATTGCACCCCTCGAGTATTTTCCGTTGTCTCTGTGGAGTAGAAAGGAACACACCTGCCATTTCCTTTTTGGAGACACATGTGGAAGGTCAGGTGGCCAGGAAGCTTCTCTGAAGTATTTGACCTAAGAGCTCCCTGCTCTTGATTCTGTCTCTTTACTTCTATTTCCTATCTTTTCCATGTGTTACCTGGTTTGTTTTTATCATCTGTAGATTGCTATTTCCCAACTTTCCTTGTGTTACTTGGTTTTTTTGGTCATCTGTAGATTGCTGAATCCATTCTTATATTTAAAACATCTCAATGTCTAAGATATTTTATAGGTAGCATGCTTGGTCCTGCCCCAAGCCTCCAAAAAGTTGTTTAATGTCCCAAAGTTAAGAAGATATTAGATTAAAATAGAGCCAAGAGCAAGAGCTTGATTTCTCACCAGGTGATTCTCTTCTCTGTTTCTTCCTGAGGGCTTTTCCCAGGCAGGACACAGAGGCTCACCACAGACTTTTTGCTTTAAAACCAGGTTTAATGATCCTGTGCAGCAGCAATGAGAGGGGTCCTATAATTTCCCTGCTTGCTTCATCAGTGGCAGGCAGAGCTGCTCCCTGCTTTCCTGCTGGCAAAACTGGCAAGCTCTTTGCTCTAATGGGACACATGAGGATTACCAGCATTAGGAGGAAAAGGGCAGAGGGCTGACCTAGCCAGCTGATTTCCATCATGTCCCTGGCAGGAAGACCCTAGTTTTGAAAAACCCACAGAAGCAAGATAGTTGGGATCTCTTTCTTAAAGGCAGCAACACCCTGCCCTTGCAGTTGACATAATTTTCTGATCTTCAGTGTTTTGTTTTGTTGTTTGGGTATTTTTTTTTTTGCCCCATCTTCTTGATGCAAAAAAGATTTAACAATCAATTTTCTTTCCAGTGTTATTTTAGATGAAAAGAAATAATGAAGTTTATGCCACAGATTGTTAACATGAGTTCATATCAAAAATGTGTAAAACTGCACTGGGGAAAGCTAAGCCACTTGTAGAGAAAAACAGCCATGGAACATTCTTTGCACTTATGGTACAGAAAGTATTAGAAATTTCTGTGTTGGTTTGTTAGTTTACATCTTCAGATTTGGTCCAAGCTGTCTAATTCCCACGGCTTGTGGGTTCCCAAACCTTGCTGCAGATGTTGTGAGTTAAGGCATCCACTGAAAGTGCTTGTGGCTTTCTGCAGCCCATATTCCACAGCAGTCATGGCATTCCTCTTCCCAGCCTCCCTGTAGGGGCTTGGGAGCAGAGAGACTCTTGAACTTTACTTGCACAGTGAAGGGAAACAATCCAAGACTGAGTTTCACTTGAGTGGCTCCCTAGAGTGTAATGGGTTCCCTAAGCTGCAGGGGTGCAGCAGCCAGGTGTATTTTGGGAAGGCTCCCCCCTGCTTTGTGCCTGCCAACAGATGTCATTTAATTCTGTGACATCTCCATTGTCTCTTTTCTGCACCTACTCCTGCTAGATCTCCATTTTTCCTGTTGGTGCTCTGACCCAGCAGAGGCAAAGCTTTTCCAGGGCTGAGGGCAGTTCTCTGCTCACTTCACCCTTCTGGGCAACCTCCTGGGCAGCCCTCACCCTGTCCTTAGGAAAACTGCACTGAGGAGACATCCCCCAAGGGACTGAAATCTGTGAGGACCATCCTGGTCCCCAGAGCAGCAGGACAGGAGGGGAGCTGGGCTGAGAGAGGTCTCTGCCCACCCTGGCAGCTGTGGAGCTGAGATTACAAACTGGCATTACACCATGGTTAGCTCTGCCAGGAAGCAATATCCCTTTCTCAGGAAGCTCTGATGACTGGCTTTCATTCTAAAAGTTAAAGTGTTCTTTTTCCCATCTTCTATTTTTTTTTCTTTTTGCTTAACAGAATGGTTCAACCTCAAATACATGTTGTTTTCAGTGTTTCCTCTCAAACCCATCAATATGACACATTTGTGCAGTGTGTCTGTGAGAATAACGGGAAGGGTATTTAAGTAAACTGGGAGAGGTACTATATGACCCCATTTTACCCCTCAGGTCTGGGCAGTTTTGGGACCTGCTTGACAGTAAATAGCATGTCTGCAGCAAAGAGTTCTGGAAAGGATCTGGTTTGCCAGACTTCCACATCCCTGTGACTGGGGCCTCCCTCTCAAAGGATAGGAAACAGCAAAACCAAACCCCATGGGCTGTACTGCAGCCCTTTCTTCCCCCTAGCAGACACCCCAGAATAAATGGAATTAAGGCTTTTCCTGTGTCCCCAGAGAGGGAGAATTCTTCTGAACCTCTCCCCACTCCCCAGTTTGGTTGCCTGAGTTTCCCAAGCCATGGTGATAGCATTTTGGAAACGCCTTCTGTCCTGTGCTCCACAGTGTAATTGGCAGGATGCTTTGCAGTTGGGCAGCATATCATGCATACCTTCCCATACGTTCCCAGGAGCTGCTTATCTGGAGAACAGGGCAAAACATCAGCACTGCTTTATCAATAGATGCCTCTTGGAAACTTGCTGGCTTTTATCATGGAAATGAACCAGCCCTGTTCATTTCCACTTTGGTCGGTTAACAGAGGTGTTTTAGAGAGGTGGAGGCTCCTTATCCTAAAACAGCAGCTCTACAGCCTGAATTTGGGATCTGAGCTGGCAGCTGGACCCAGCAGCAAGGAAGCCTCTTTGGAGGACTTTGTTTGGTACTTTGCTGACAGGGCAGCCGGCCCTGAATGTGGTGTAGGGACAGCAGAGCTGTTGTGTAAGGAGAAGTTGTTATTACACACTCGCTGCAGAGTTGCTTCACACCTCGTTGTGACAGAGGCATGGGGTACTTCATTCCTACAGACTCTCACCTAGGCATGGATTTAAGTCACTTAATGCAGGTCACAATGTATCCAGCTATGCAGTCTCGTGCCAGAAATGCCTTTACATCAAATCTGAGTTGTATCTTTATATCTTACCACCAGTATCTGAGTCCCGGTGATGTACTGTAAGGATAAGCCTTATCTGCCCCATTAATGCCACTTTTCAGAAAGACAGGAAAAGAGGCTGCACCAAATTCTTGTCAGGTTGAAGCACATCACTTGCTGAAGGTGTTTCTGGAAGTCTTCTGCAAACAAAGACCCACACCTCCCTTGTCAGATTTACAGCATATTTACATGCATGGCTTTTTCTTCATTATTCATCACCAGATTTTAAAAGAGCTCAAACCCTATATGTAGTAATTTGCCCTAAGTTCCCACACCTATAGAACAGGTAGAAAACTTGTAAGCTGTTATTTTTGCATATGCAAATACACCTGTTTACCCTTTTTAAGGAGATGCACACAGGGTTTTGGTCAGTGTGGATGACTGGTGGCTAATCTGCAAAGGATATTGGTTTACCACTGCCAGCTTCAACAAAGCTCCTCTTCATCCCAGGCTTCTCAAATGCACAGAGAATTAACATGTGTGGTTTGGAAAGCCTGGATATCTAAAGGGTCCAAACCAATGACTTCTTGTGTATAAAAATGCTAAGGAGAGGGAATTCTGCCTCAGAAGATTGGAGTTGAACAAATCACTGTGGCTTTTCAGGCAGTCTGAGGACAATACTGTAAAACTGTTAGCACAGAGGAAACAGAATTTGTTGGTGCATGAGAAAGAAGCAGTATGCCTGGGAATAATGGGATCCAATTAAAGGAAAGATTTATATCTCACCAAATAGCAGGAAAGATTTCTAACAGTGAGGACTGGCATGGTTTGGAGTAGTGTAGTGGAAACCAAATGTAGTAGAAAATCTTTTTCCCATGAATGATTCAAAAATAGACTGGACTGAGTGGTGGAAAGATAAGAAGCAATCTTCAGTTGTATTCAGGTTAGTGCTACTGATAGGGCCACCAGAGGGACAGCACCATGCTGCTTCTGCAGTTCTTCCACATGTGGGCTGCTGGGAGAAACCAGTGGCTATTCAGCATCAGGCCCACAAAGTGTTTATGATCCCTCCCTGCTGCAGTGCATTGTTCAAATCCAGCAAACTTCTGCCTGTGGGAAGCTCAGGTCAAAATAAATTGGCATCACATCTGCAAGAGTCTGGGAATGGTAATTTTAGTGCCTGTGTAAAACACAAAACCAATTTTGTTTTTATTCTTTCTTCCTGTTTTTAGAATGGGTTTCTTTATTCTTTAAAACTGCATACTACAACAGCAGTCATGGCTTACTCAAGTCAATCATTTTGAAATTCTTTCTGCTGAAAGTGCTATGTCTCTCCTGATGTAAGTTCAGATGAAACATGCCCTGTTTTCATAGACACACACTCGAGCTGGTGTGCCAGGCTGCCCAGGAATTTCACCCCTTGGGCCTTGCAGTGAGGACATGTTTAACTTGTGAAATGTGCACAGTCTAATTTGGTTTCCCATTTAGTCTTTACAAGGTGCATGGAGTTGTTGACACTGTCCCTCTGTGAGAACCCAGGGTTTGCATTCCCAGTTTGAAGGTTCATTCCCAGTTAGAGGCAGAGGGGCTCTGTGCAAACAAACATGGTACTCCAGACAGTCTGTGAAGAGTGGAAGAAAAGGGATGGATTCCTGAATACACTGGTTACTCCTACAAAAAAGAAACAATCTTAGCACACTGTCTTTCATCTCCCAGCTCAGTGCCAAGTTGCCTTTTCCACTCACATCAGGACTTCATTCTCATGTTATGCATCATCCTGTCATAGCCAACTAAGGTACTGAAAAATCACTGGATCATTCCAGTGATTCCAGAGATCAAAAGTTGAATTTAATTTTTCTTCTCAACACCTGTGAATTCAAGGCCTTGCTGGCCAGAGCTTCCTAGTGCTGATTCACTCACTGAGCAAGTTTTGTCACTGAGCCCACACTTCCTGGACAAATGGTTCTGATGGCCCAGCTTAAACCTGCGGAAACTGTGCCTGAGGTTGAAGGAACTTTAATTTCTCTTCTTGCCAGAGAGAAAGAACATGTAGAGGGTCCAATCAGCCAGCAGGTAAAAGAAATGGAGCACTGAAGTAGGGTAGAATGTTTCAAGCTCTTACAAATACTGGGTTTCTCCATTAAAGCATTTTGGGAGAATTTTATGAGCAGTTTCACTCAGAAACAGAGATCATTATCTTCTTCACATCACCAAAAAATAATCTATGTCAAAGGCCAAGCTGCAGCTCAGGAGTTGCTTGTGTGCATTTTCCTTAGGGTATAGATGAGTTGTTTACCTGTGGAAAAGACTAAATTTCCAATGCATTGTTATGGCCGATCCAGACTGGGCTGAAAACTCAGGCACTTTCAAACATAGCAGCAAATTACAGCTGCCTGGGTTCATTTCCCCAGTGTTTGGGCCAGTTTTCAGGAGTGTTGCAGGCTGGAGACTCTGGATGAAGCCAGAGGGTGGGAAAGCAGTTTTGCAGCCCCAGGTCCTCAGTACCACTGGGGGGTCCAGCTAACAAGGCATCTCTGTGGGTACAGCTCAGCACTCACACCTCAAGCTGGCTGCCAGCAGAGTGCTTGCTATCACTTTCCTCCACTCCATATCTGTGTACCTTTTTAGACTAAATTCCTGGCTTAGATAAATATGAACCTCCTTCTCTGTCCTGCCTGTATCCAGTGTAGACCTAATTTAATAGCAATGTGTTACAAAGATAGCACAGCCCTAACTGATGAGTCTGGAAGCCTCTGTAGTTGGAAGCTCTTTGTAGGCTCATTTACCCTTCTGATTTTCTGTTCCAAGCCTGATAAATTAAAAGGAGTTTGAATCCCTGTGCTGCTCCAGCTAGGCTGTCTCTAACTGAGTTTAAATGGGAGGTACCACCATCTACTTTCAGCATTTATCAGAAGTATTTTGAGCTGTCCCTGCATCTTGCATTCTCTGTGCACTTTCTTTGACAGTTCAGTGACTTCATTTCTAATTTAACCTTCTGAATAGCTTCAGATTAGATAATTTATGCCTTCTGTATATGCACTTGCTAAAATTCATCCTCTTTAACCACTCATTAGGCCAAGAGCGATCCCTTCCCCATCCTACCTGAAGCATCTTGAATCTGAGCCTCCTCATGTTGAAATTCATCTTTTTTTTTTCAGGCTCTGCTAAAAGCAGGGCTTTTTTCCTGACCCCCTGTGAGGCAGCCAAGGGAGAAGATCCTTTGAGTCCAGACCTTTTCTGCTGCAGGGGCTGTTCCATTGGCTCAGCAATGGAACAGAGCAGCTGCCCAAGGGTCTGCAGGTAAGAGCAGGGTGTAGCCTCCCATCGTGTCTGAAACTACAGCAAGTCACTTAAAGGAGCACCATGGCTGAGATGGCAGAAAATAATGATTTACTTCAAGGCACAATATGATAAACATGGTTTATGCATTCCTTTCCTCTCTGAAGTAATACACATGCAAGTCCAGCCTTCCTGGCCATCTCTCCACTCTGTGTCTTAGTCTAGAGTTCCTTGCTCACGTGAGAGCAGAGCACTTGCCCTACAGACCACATTTATTTCCTGTCTCCTGTCCTGTGGGCAGCCTGGGAGGTTTTGCTGGTTGTTCCTCCATTAGCTCACCCCTTACTCTCCTAGAGCAGCAAGAGCTCCCCAGAAGAAGGCCTGGAAGTACACACAGAGAGGCACCAATTAATTTGGGGGAGCTTGACAAGCTGTGTACAGTTCCCAGATCATTAAGAAAAACAGATGTCTGGAAGGGAAGCACTGGGAAGCTGAGAAGGATCCTGAGGGAAGNCCTGGACAAGCTGCTGAAGACACAGGGCAAGCAATGCTCTCCAGGCCAGCCAGAGCAACATCTTGCTAACAGCTGTTGTCAGCTGTAAATCAGGACATCAGCATCACCCTGCCAGGGTACAGATCAGCCCTTGGCTCCAGCGGAGCAATTCCACATTGGGAATGTCTGTGGATTCTTAAAACAACACAACCTCATCAACTTATTTATTCAATGGATGATTTCTGAGAAATAGCCCATTCCCCCCTTCAGGCATATTATCTGCAGTTTAGATATCTGCTATAGCTCATGTCTGTTGTATCACCAAGCTTTCAGACAGTATTTATTGCTACAGGGCTCCCATCAGATGGAGAGAAGGAATTCATGGCAGGACTTTATATCCATATCCTGCCTGCCATGCCAGAAAACCCAGATGTCTTCCTGAACTAAGCTGAAAACTGTAGGTGTTCACCTAATTTAATTTTGGAGAAATGAAAAGTAGCGCTGCTTGAAGGAGAGTGGGGATCTTCAGTTACTTAAGAAAGTGGTGCATTAGCTCTCAGATGACACTGAAATCCTGCTGCCAGGTTAATCACAGAATCATCTAGATTGGAAAAGACCTGTAAGATCATCAAGTCCAACTATTAACTCAGCCCTGCAAAGCCCACCACTAAAACTAACCCCTGAGTGCTACACAGACATGTCCTTAGGGATGGTGGCTCCATCACTTCCCTGGGAACCTGTTCCAGTGCTTGAACAACCTTTTCAGTGAAGAAATTTTTCCTAACATCCTATCTAAACCTCTCCTGGGGGGCAACTTGAGGCCATTTCCTCTTGTTAAATTCCCACTGGCCTCCTTCATTGTGGCCTTCTTTAGCAAGGAGCTGAGGGCTGTATTTGACAGGGAATTCCAGAGTAAGGAACTTCATTTTCAGCATCCCAACCTGAATTTTCATAACCTCAAATAATAGGAATGCTCAGTGTATCTGCTGCAAGGTTCTGGCTTACTGATAGCACTCCCATTTAAGCAGCACAAGTTGTTTTCCCTGAGAGACTTAGAGATATGGTAAACTTGATGGACAATTGCTTCAAATGTGTCCCTGGTGTTCACCTGGAGCAAGGGAAGAGCTCTGTAGCATCAACACCATTCTTTTAAGGCCACATGAGAAAA
>WBNQ01041844.1:0-24160 GCA_013401375.1 Spizella passerina | reverse complement strand
CTCAGAATTTGATATGGCTTAAAAACTTATACTATGAAGCCCTGGTCAGGCAACAACAGTGTTCTAACATTGATACAATAAAAAAATAATTGAAAACTTCCCACTTCACAACTTTACATCATAAAAAAAAAAAGAAACCAGAAACCACTGAATAGTTTTTCCAATGCACTCAACACACATTAGCAATCACACAGACAGCACTTTTTCTTTTTACATCATCCTTTTAACCCTTCAAAAGTGACCAAAAAGAAGTGAATTGCCTTGTAAATGGGACAACAGGCATTTCAAACTGTAAAAGAGGTACAAAGACATTAATAAATCTGCCCAAGTTTGTACCTACAAAGTCTACAAACACACTCATACTTCCTGCCTTTGCAACACTGGTTTGGTTTAAAAAGTGCTTCCTTCTACCTCATAGAGGATATAAAACCAAATATCCTCCATACTGACTTCTCACAAATAGTGTTCTAGAGTCTGCAAAACCTGCAAACATCTCTTTCTAGGTCCCCACATTTATTATACATATATTGTATTAAATATAAAGCAGACTTCACTTCCCTTTCAAACACCTGCCAGGTAACCCAGCCAACTGAAATCCAAAGCAAGGACTGTACCAAGTAAGATTTCTCAAAGTCCTTCAGAGAAAAGACTTCCTCCATACTGGAGCAGGGGCGGAAATTGATCCAGATAATCAAATACACCAAGACGTAAAACTGTTGTTCCAACAACTAACCTATTTTAGAGGGTTGTTTCCATTCTAGAAACCAGGGCCATCTATCTGTACTTCATTACCTAACTTAAGAGTTGAGATCAAGCAAATTAATAAAGACTACAGAAAAACAACAGGGTTTTTTCAAATCAGTATCTGCTACTTACAGGACAACCAGCAGAGAGCTACAGCCAAAAAACCCACACAAAAATATTAAAAAAGGAAGAGATGCATCTTTAAATACATCAGCTTTGCAGGGACAGTGTCCTACTTGTGGGAGCTGACAGCTCAAGAACTGTCTTACACACAGACATGCACTTGCAGGCAAGGGCAGCTCCACTGCTTTTTCACTTGCTCTGTCAGCAAAGAGAGGCAGAAGAGGGTGCATGCACATGTATCAGTTTTTGTATGAGATCACAGGAGAATTCAAACTGAAAGCAACCTCAGAAAGCCTGCAGTCCAACCTCCCACTCAAAGCAGGGTCAGCTATGGCAACAGGCCAGGTTTTCCAGTGTTTTATCCGTCCCAGTCTTGAAAGGCTCCCATGCTGGACACTCCACAAATTCTTCAGGCAACCTGATCCACTGCTTGACTGTCCCAACAGGAAAAAGATTCTCCTTGAACCTAGTCTGAATATCTCATTTCAGTTTGTGCCTTCTTGTCTTGGTTGTTTTGTTCTCTACCTGTAGGGTTTTGCTAAGGCTGGTAGATGACAGCCCTGTAGGTACTGGAAGGCTGACAGTGGGATTTCTGAAGCCTTCTCCAAGCTAAAGAAGTAATTTCCTCACTCTCTCTTCATAGGTCACACATTCTTCCAGCCCCTGATCATTTCACATACTTAATAATTTTCTATTTTGTAATTTTCAATGTCATCTCATTTATTATCTGCTGACAGATGATCAGTTTTGATTAGAGCTGCAGCTCGTGGCTTGCTTCAGTGGATTTAAATGGAACAAGTGCTACAAGTTCTTTATGCAAGATGATCCCCTGCAACAGCATAACTGCTGTACTTGATAAAGGAGCAATACAGCAAAAATAAACATGCTCATTGACAGCCTGTCTTGTCTTTGCTGACCAGTTTGACCAGGCTTTCTTCTACTCTGTCACAGTACATGACCAATGACACCAGTGATCCAAACACCCTCTGCAAAACTTCATTTAAAATACAGGGCTTTAAAGCAGTAAGTAGTGAAGGTACACTGATAACATCTCATAAATTTACAGAACATAAATGAAACACCAGATGCCAGGAGTTCAATTTCAGCAACTACTACACAGGTGAAAATTAAAGACCTGCAAAAGTACCTCAGAAAACAAAAACATATTTTACTGTATTTTTTCTTACATTCTCTAGAAGCCTTTCTTGATTAAAATTTTACCTAGTCATGATCATTAGATGATAGCAAGCTTTCAGAAAAATTGAGAAAAAATTAAAACCCTTTAAAGACTATTTCTCAGCAAGTGTGCTCAATTTGTCACTTGTAGAAAGACTGAGCTAAGCAATAGCAATGCTCTTCAATTTGGCTTTTGTTAAAAAATAATAAAGAGATTTCATGTAAGTTCAGCAAGTTTATTTTCTTTGAAGTATGTATTTCTGCATGCAAATGAGCAGAATGCATACAGATTATATATAGCAAGAATTTTAAAAACATCCACCACTCCCTTATGCAACAGAAAGCCAACTAAAAAAAAATCCCATAGACTATCATTACAACCCTTGACACCCTAATAATAGCACAACAGTAGATTTTCTGTCACAAGGTATTTGGGTTTGTATTATTAGTTCATTTTGTATTACTAGTTCACTTGAAATGCAGTCCGGTTTTCATTGTTGCTGTAACTGCTAAATTTTGATATTAACTTTCTTCTGTATATGGCAGCACAAAAGTTTACATGTATTTAAACTTGACCTGGGTCTACCTGGTGTAGAGATAATAAATCAAATCCTGGAAAGTTCAGGATAAATTCTATTCTTCCTGAAAACACCCAGCAACTCAGCTGCAGACCTTGTGACGTGGCCATGCCTGACAATCCAAAACTAGACAAGAACTCCAGCACTGACATGCAACCCTTCCCTGGAAAAAGCTGGGCAGGTCTGACACAAACTGGATACTCAGTAATATTTTTTATATCATTAACCTATTTTTACATATTAATTTTTGTTACCTGATTACATAACCAACTATCTCTAGTCACAGAAGATGCTATAAAAAAGTTTTATTGTTCTATTTTGGATGTTTTCCTTATCCTGCCATTCAGTATATTGAAAACCCAGTCTACAGCAACAGGTAAGAACAAGAACAGTTCTATAAACCAAGTTCTTTAGCGTCCATTCATTAAGACAAACACTTTTCCTATAATGAAAATCAAAGCTCTACAAATATAAAGTTTGACCCAACTTTGTATACAGAGCACATAACACTGGAGCAGACATGTCAATAATACACAGACTTCCCTCTCACAACCCTTGGAGTCAACAGGATCAGATATTTACAGGAACATGCTGAGCTCTCCAGGAATGCATCAGAAAAGTAGCTACACACCTCTACATTTCCCAGCCCTAATAAATCAGAGAGCAGCTAAGAAAAAACTTCTAAGTAGAAACATCAACTACTTCTGTCACCTACTCTAAAAAAAACAGGGATTTTTCAAACTCAACTAGCATGGCCAGCACACATCAACAGATTAGCCCACTTACTTCAATAAAATTTTTACTAACAACTTTTTTCATCAGAACAGCTCCTTTCACAATACACATGCTGTGCAGCATAGTCCTTGTACCCACAATTTTAATTTTATAGTCTTTGAACTCACAATAGGCCTGGCTGGTTGGGAGTCACAGTTTTAAGCACTTAATTCCTCCAGCTGTTTAATAAAAACACAACTGGATCTGCCTATCCCATGAACTCCAATTCAGGATGTGGGTTTGGGTTTTTTTTTTTTAGAATCAGTTTTGTGGACCTGTCAAGTGTGACAAGTGAACACAAAACAACTCCCCTTGCATGCCTTCAAATGAAGACAAAAGAAGTCTTTGATCATGAAGTTTGCCTCACTGACACACTGATCACCTCGGCCATGACACTGAATTCCACACTACTCCAGAAAGGCTCTTTGCTCCCTACAGCTGCACAAGCCACCAAGAGCAAACAAACACAAACCCACAGAAAAGTTTAGCTCGATTTCTGAAGTGAAAATATTTTCCTGAAAGCTAAAATTTTTAAAAGACTTAGGTGGAAATTCATAAAGTTCACATGTGGAAATTGTCAAATAACAGATGCACTATTTTTTATAATCAATTATCAAAGCACACAAACAACACAAAATAATTATGCTATCAGCAAACACTACCCAATGTCTTCCATACCATTTTTGCAAATAGTCCAGTGCCTCCAAACGAGCACCAATCTCAAATGTGATTCCAGGACGATTTGGAGGCTTTTTACTCATCTTGATATTGTCTTTATCACCACCTTGGAAGGAAGGAAAAAAGTTACATTAAAACACATTATGTTGTTTAAAATGTGTCATTGACAGCAAATGTATTCCAGAGGGGGAAAAGACGCAAAATTTTGATCCTGACTCTGTATTAACTGTGCAGCTTACAGAAATACAGGCAGGGCCCCAAAAAAAAGGCATAAAAAACCCTTCATACATACTTCTATTCAGATTTCTTTCCTTTCAAAAATATCTGTCATCAACCTTAAATCAAAAAATAATAAGAAAAAACTGTAGTGCTCATCTCTGGAAGTCTACTAGACTATAATTCCTTCACATCATTTTTAAGCAAAATTTTAATTTACCTATAGTTAACATATGTGCTCTCCTCGGGTGAAGAAAAGGGAAACTAAGAAGAACTTACCTTATCAAGAACAGATAAACATGGCCTAAAGGGCAAGTAATGAGCACAAACAAAAAATAAACAAAACCTCATCTTGAGTATTTCTATGCACTCATAATCGCATTCATAGCACTGAGTTTCAGTCACAGCTGGCTTCTAATTTTATTTTGCAGCTCAGTCACTATCAAAAAGGAGAAAAAACCACCAAGAACCTCTCTGTGCAACTACTGTCGCTATCACCGCCACTTTCTGCGGTGCTCCCTGCACCAGCCCAAGCCCCCTTGCCGAGCAGCAGTGCCGGGATGCGGGGTCGGAGCCTGCCAGCCCCGCACTGCGGGGGGAGCGGCACCCGGCGCCCGTTCTGCAGCGGGGCTCCCCTGCGAGCTCCGCCAGCGCTGAGAGCGGCCAAGGGCGCAGCGCGGCGGGGCCGGGAGCGGCGGGGCCGCGGCCGCAGCGCTCGGCACAGCCGGGGAGGCCCCGCCGGACCCCCGGCCGCGGGCGGGGCCCGGCTCGAGCAGAGCCGCGGGCGCCGCCCCGCCAGGCCCGGCCGGGGTGCGGGATCCGCCGGAGCCCCGCCGCCCGCGCTCCCCCCGCATTCCCTCCTCGCTTCCCCCGCGGTGCCGGCCCTTACCGCCCGCTCGGCTCGCTCGGGGCCCGGCGCGGCTGCCGCGGGCTGTCCGGCACGGCCGCCCCTCACCGCCCCATCCTGCCCGCGCCCTGCGCGCGTCACCGCCGCGCGACGCGCCCCGCCCCCGGCACGTGACTGCGCAGGGGCGGGGGGCGAGCCAGACAAAGAGCGGCGTACGCGGCCCGGGACGGCGACTCTGCCTCACATTGCCACACACTGCCAGCCCCCGCCACACAAACAGCGGGGAGCGGAGGGGGTGTCCAGCGGAGGGAAAGGAAATGTTTAATCAAGGCACCGGGGCATTTCTCGCCTTGGCAAAGGCTGAGGGAGTTGGGACTGCTCAGCCCCAGAAGAGGCGGCTGAGAGGGAGCCTCGTCCAGCAGTGTCTGAGGGAGGGGTCGAGAGCACGGATCAGACTCTGCTCGGTGGTGCCGAGTACAAGAGAGAACGGGCACAATGCACAGGGAGTTTCAGCTGAATAGGAAGAACTTTAGTGTGCAGTGACCCTACACTGAAACAATGCCTGAAGAGGTGTGGAGTCTCTCCACTAATTCAGGTGGACACAATCCTGTGCAATGTGTCCTAGAATGACCCTGCTCAAGCAAGAGGGTCGGACCGAATGACCACTGCTGTCCCTTCCAGTCTGACCAGTTCTGTCACTCTGTGATAGGGAGAAAAAGACTCAGGGCAGTCACTGAGAAGGTCCTGGAGGTGCCACACCCCCAGCCAAGCAGCAGCCTGACAGCAGCCTATCTTTGCCTGTTTTTTATCCATGAAATCACCTTCATCTGACCCACAGATTCTTTTGCTGTTATTCATCCCAGCCTCCCCCTATGCTGCTGAGGGCTGGGTGGGTGCTTGGCAGCTGGTGAACAGCCCACTGCTGTCCCTGTGACACCCAGTGTTGTGGTGGCTGGTGTGCTGCTTATCACTGTGTTCTGCTCTGCCTGAGAGACCTGTGATAAAGGCAATGACCATGAGCCAAGTCTGGCATTTGGCCCCTGCATTGCAGCCATCCCAGTGCTCAGGGAACAATCTCATGGAGCCTTTCCTTCTATTCTCCAGGACAGATGTTCCTAAGCTTGTAATGGCAAGATCAGCAGCATCATCACATCCTCCTGGATGTGATCAGTAAAATAAATGTCAAGTTTCCACCAATTAATAAAAAGGCATAGTGCATTTCTGGAAACTGCACATTCTGGATCACAGCTTGTCAGTCCTTTCCATTAAGTGACCTTTAAGAACTTTTTTGAGTGTATTGAGTTTGTGTGGCAAGATTTTGGTAGTGGAGAGCTTCTGTGAGAAGCTGCCAGAAACTTTTCCCATGTCCACCAGAGCCAAAGCCAGCTGGATCTACGACAGAGCCACCCCTGGCCAGTGCTCAGGCTGTGACAGTGTTTTGCCTTGGATGGTAAGTGGTGAGTGATCTCAGGAGTGATCCTTAGGACTGACCTCTCCTCTTGCCCTAGAAGCCTTTGTTATATTTACTCTCCCCTGTCCATTTGGGAAGGGCAGTGACAGAGTGGCTTTGGTGGGCACCTGGTGTCCAGACAAGGTCCCTAACAGCAGCAGGACAGTTTGTGTGGTAGCCTTTGGACCTGTCCAGAGAGCATCAGCTGTGAGAAACCTGCTCTGTGCTTACCTGGAGCCTCTGGCAGAAAACACCAAGGTTGATCTCTGGGATTGTGGAGATGAGGGTATCAAGGGTCTGAGATGTCCCAGATGTTCATAGGAAGGGGCACCTCTACACATAATGCAACTGAAGGTACATGGAATGAGGGGGTGGGATTGATCACACAGTGGGCTCAGATGAGGAGCTCCCAGTGCCCCTGAATGCTGAAAGGGGTCACCATTGAGCCTGGAGGCAGAGATTTCAGAGCATCATCTGAGGAGGTGGCTCAAGCCCAAAAGTATAATAAAGAGCAGAAAGTGAAAGGCAATATGCTCTGTTTAGCAATGCTTCCTGTTGTGTTGTGCAAAACCATCTGATGTGGAAAGCTGCTGGTGGAGCACAAGTCATGGACCAAAGTAATTGATTGCACTTGTATGGATGTTTGGGGGATGTCCCACAGACACAGGGAACGACATCTGTGCATGTGTCACTGGACAAGGAGGGGGATCATGATCGATGGTGAAGCTGATAACACACCAGTGTGGTGGCTGCTGCTGAATAACACTTCCACAGTGTCAGGGCTCACTTTTTTTTTCCCCACTCATTTCCCCAGGAAGCAGGCAAGGAGTGGGCAGGAGACTGGGAGGGGCAGAACTAGGACAGTTGACCCAAACTGGCCAAAGGGATATTCCGTGCCATAAAACATTGACCTCAGCAAGAAAATCTGGGGCAGAAGAAGAAGAAGACTGTTGGGACATTTTCTTCCAGGGTGACCACTGCTGGGAGATGGAGGGATATAGGTCTGCTGCTGGGAAGTGCTGAGTCCTTGCCTTTGAATTGCTTGGGTTTTTTGGGGGGTTGGGTGGTTTGGTGTAGGGGTTTTTGCATTCCTTCATTTATTAAACTGTCCTCATGCAGATCTGCAGACATTTCTGGGGGTGCTGGTTGACAGTGACTGAACATGAGCCAGCAGTGTGCCAAGGAGAACAATGGCATCCTGGCTTCTATCAGAAACAGTGTGGCCAGCAGGACTGGGGAATGAGATTGTCCCTCTGTACTCACACTGGTGAGGCTGTATCTTGAATCCTGTGCTCAGTTTTGGGCTCTTCACTGCAAGAAAGACATTGAGGGGCTGGAATGTGTCCAGAGAGTGGCAAAAGAGCTGGGGAAGGGTCTGGAGCACAAGTCTGAGGAGGAGCAGCTGAGGGAACTGGGGGTGCTCAGCCTGGAGAAAAGGAGGCTCAGGGAGGACCTTGTCACTCTCTACAACTCCCTGAAAGGAGGCTGTAGTCAGGTGGGGTTGGTCTTTTCCCCAGGCAACAAGTGATAGGACTTGGAAAGGGCCTCAAGGTGTCCCAGGGGATGTTTAGATGGGATATTAGGAAAACGTTTTTTATGGAAAGAGCGGTCAGGCATTGGAACAGGCTGTACAGGGAAGTGGTGGAATCACCATTCCTCAAAGTGTTCAAAAACAAACGTGGATGTGGCAGTGGGAGGCATGGGTAAGTGATGAACTAACCAGCAGCTCAATTGTCCAGCAGCTCAATTGCCCTGGAGTTCTTTCCCAACCTTAATGATTCTGTGTTCTCACTTTTGTTCTTCCCATTCTCTTCCCTATGCCACTGCTGGGGGAGTGAGCGAGTGGCTGTGTGGGCGTTTGGCTGCTGTCCAAGGTCAATCCATCTGCTTCATTTAGTCCCCAGGAGGCTGCCTCCCACTTGAGGAGTCTTTATAGACATAATGTTCAGTAGGATATTTTAGAGTATTTGCTATGATAATTTTTTTCCTCCCTAGATTTTCCCTTGTTACCATTTTCTGGAAGGTGGTAACAAACAGAAGAGACTGAAAGAAGAAGGAGGCTTGAAGAAAAACAAAGGAAACAAAATAAGAAAACAAAGAGGAAAGGGGAAGGGGAAGGGGAAGGGGAAGGGGAAGGGGAAAGGGAAAGGGAAGGGGAAGGGGAAGGGGAAGTTCTTTCCTTTTTTAGTAAAAAAGTTGCCATTGCATTTATTTGAATTCTCCAGCTCTTACTACTCTTGGTATAATTTGGATGCAATCTTTTGTTTAGAGGGTTTGCCACAGGATAGTGAAGGTTGTTGTGTAAGGAATGAGCTGTCTTTAAGCGGCAAAGAATGTGCAGCATCAGGATAGTTAGAAAAGTGGAGGTGACTCTGTCCAAGGAGAGGGAATGAGGAAAAATAAAAGGCTGTGAGGATGGAGCTGGGTATATGGGAGTCACTGAATCATGCTCTTCACTGCTGAAGTCTGAGTTATGCCATGGCATGGGATGGGCTCAGAGCAGTGTGTGGTACCTTGAGCATCACCTTCCTGCTGAGGCTGTTGAGAGGGAGGCAGAGCTGCCAGGAGGTGGCAGAGGCACAGCAAGCCCCTTTTATTGATTAATATGGACTAAAAGCACATCTGCGAGCACAGAAGAGCACAGGAGGACAGGCCCATATAATCCCCAGCCCTGGCAGCTCCCAGGAGCAATCAGCCCATCAAGGGCCCTCAAGCTCAGAGGAGCACAGGGACAAATGGCAGGTGGGAACCAAACTAAAGACTTGGAGGAAGGGACACCTGATGCAGGGTGTCATGTGTGACTCCTACCACACTGCCTTCAGAACAGCAGAAGTTCACTTGTGGGCCTGCAGCACAGGGCAGCATTTCCGTGCACTATTATCAAAACATTTAGGAGAACAAGGAGCCCCAGCCACTGTCCCCATATCTTTGCTAGCATTCCATGTATAACCATCCCTGCCCTGCTGGAGCCCACAGGCAACCACAGCCCCTGCTGGCCCTGATTTGCCCCTCCCAGTGCCTCCCTAGCTCTGCCCATAGCCCAGGACCCCATTTCAGCTACACTATTCCACCATAAACCAGCAAGGAACAATTTGGGTGAAGATATTTATTATATTCTTTTAGCAGAAAACCATATCTGAAATTTAGTTTTGTCTCCTAGGAAAACAAGGCCTACATGGCTGCATTGCCTGTCTGCCTTCCATTTTCCCTTTCTTCATTTAATCCTAAAACTTCTATCTTACTTCAAGCTTGACACAGAGAGACACACATCACATTATTCCAACTTTTCTGTTAAAATGCTCAACTGGACAGGGGAGGGTCACTGAGTCAACCTCTCCATGATGGAAAGACTCAGTGATTATTTTCCTTCACACACCAGAGCATGACAAGACAGAGATGCAGGAAAAGAGATTTCAGTATTTGTGCTCCTCACACAATTTGGTGTTTAATTTTGTCACGAAGCATGTCTTCAGCTTCGTCATGAATATACAGGCCATAAATTGGAAACCAAACTGGATGGGAGATTTTCAATTGCCAGTCAGTGACTCACTGAGACTCAGAGAGGGGGAGAGAGGATTTCATAATCAGCTGAGCATGAGCTCATGATGTGCTGTTGATGCTGAAAAGACTAATGCAGTCTTTGCAAAGCACATGCACATGGAAACACGGAGTAGGAGTAGAGAAGTGACATTATCGCTGCACTTGGCACCAGTACGTTGTTATTAAAATAACTGACTGTTCAGAAAACCCATCTAAAAATGGGAAGGGTTCAGGAAAGGTCTGGGAGAATAATCAAACACCTGGGAAAAGAAAGATATTATGGTGAGAAACCCAGACATCAGTTTGTTTATTTTGCCATTTGTTTTTTCTTGTGGGCGATTGGGTTAGGTCATAAAAGAACTACTTTAAATGTCAGATCTTGCAATTGGGAGGTGACAGTCAATAGAATAAAACTTCATTGTCGTTTTTACCTTTATTATAATAGAGAGGTATATTTAAAATTACTGCTGGTGCTTGTATTCAAATAGTGTCTGCACAGCCTCAGTCTGGCAAATGTGCAGCAGCACCTCTGCCCTACTCTATCCATCTGCACAGGCAGCTTGCATGTGGCCTGGCTCTGTTCTGTCATCATCTGTCCTTCTCCTGCCACTTCCTTGGTCTATTTTGGCTCCATATCTGACATCAAGCTGTTATGGCCCTCTCTTCCGTTTCTCTGCCCTTCTTCTTTCATCCCAGAAACTCCCTCCTCTCCAGAAATTCCTCCCTCCTTCTGTGAAGATTTCCATTATCTCACGGAACACTTCTCTTTCCCTTTTAAAGTCCTAAATTTTCCAGATGCTGGGAAATACCCTAAAGTGAATGAGTTTTGAAGCATCTGGCCTTGTATGAAAAAAGAAAGTCACTAACAGCCATTGCCATGGACACCATACAAAATAGTAACCCTGTGGGTTTGGGACATCAACCCCATCTTTTTCTAGTTTTGAAAGACAGAGAAACTGGACATTTTTTACTGAATTGCTCACTGGTTCTTTGCAGAGTGCCTTTAATTCTGTCAGTGGTTTCTCTCAGAGAACTGCCTGTTTACCCACAGGTGCTGTGTTTCACTGCATTGCTGGAGAGGTGGCATGAAGCTGGAAAGCAGAAAGTTCCCTACTGGATTAAAAAACTGCAGTATTTAAAGGGTGAAGTACAGTAAGGTGAGAGTGCTAAGGAGTGAGACCTGGTAAATCCAGGTAAGGAATGAAATTTGCATTTAGCAGGTAGTTCTGACATTACTGAAAGGGTCCCAAATCCACGCAAAGAAAGAGAAGAAAGAGCAGACAGTGTCATTTGGTGGGGTTAAAGGAAAGCCTTGAGGGAGAAGTTGCTGCTCACCAGAGTGGTACCTCCTGATGCTCTGCATGGCTGCGAGGGAGCAGCTCCCTGTTTTGGATGCAGGCAGCTCTACTGTCATGTTACAGCCTCATTAAACCACTTTCTGTTTATCATTTGATATTTATTGGGGGCACAAGGAGCATTCACCACACTATGAATATTGTTTTGCAATGAGTGTTAGACCTCTTGAGATGTAATTGTGCCTTTGCCTCAGAAACAGTCCTGTCCAATGTGTCACTTGCTTCTGCCTTTCATATTGTAGCCATACGTCTTGCATAGTGTTTTGGTTTTAGATTCTGTAGATTGGAGTACATCAGTAAATATGTTATTGAATTTTCCTTTGAAGCCTTGATGAGAGCAGTGTTGAACAAAAGCTGTAGTAATAATACCTGCTCTGTGATTTCCTAGATTATTTCCATATGAGACTGAAACGCAGCATACACTTTCTGGTGGATCAATAGAGCACTTGACTAACAAACATATACCAGTGGGAAGATTTTCATGGTCTGCATTTCTAAGAGCTGACCTCTGGGTGGACAGAATTTGCAACTTGTGCTGAAGGAAAATCACATGTCCAACCTGGTGGAGTCCAGGAGTGAGAATGAAAAATACACATCACTTCTGTCAGCAGGCAATACCAATCACTTTGTAAAACTAGTGTGATACTTTCCTGTCCCCAGTTTAGATGCGGTCCCATGTAAACTGGGGTGTCCTCAGGGGTTGAAGGATGGTTGTTGATTGTGAGATTGGCCCTTTGTGCCCAGCCCTGCCTGTAAAATGCCTGTAATGCATTTGTTCACAGGAGCACGTGCTCATGGTAGGAGTCACTTGTTTCTTGGTACTTGGCCATTGGGTTTGTGCTGGTGTCACATGGGCAGTTCCTGGAAGGCTATCAGAGTTCTGCTCTCTGTCCTTAATTGCCTTGTAGGCCACATTCAGATCCTTGATGTTTATGCAATGCTGGGTAATATCCAGGCTGTAAAACCCCTCTACCTCTTGTGCGTGTGGTTTTCCACTGGATACTGAGGCTGCCTGTGCTGTTGCCTCTCCCTAGCCATTGAAGTAGTCCAGGACATCACTTTGGATCTAGCTGGAAATGTGAGCTGGGTATGGGCAAAGCTGGAAAAATTGCAAACAGTACCAGAAAGGCCTGTGGACTCTCAGTATAAGTCTCACAAATTTAGACTTTGCTTAAATACTGGTGTACAGGCAGAAAGGGGCTCAGTCAGTGTCAGACTACTGATAAGGTTGCTGTGTAAAGACAAGCATTTTAAAGAACATTATTAAAGTATCACTTCAGTTGTTACTGGTCTTCATTTATGCCTCACTCAGTAGGATTTATTATAGAAATGACCATGATATCAGAATGATCAGTCTAAATTTGGCTGATGGATTTGAATCTCTTCCTTTTGTTTTCTTTTTCTAAAAAAATAGGTTTTAAAGCAGTATTTTCAGATGCAGGGTGGGGGAGTTACAGATCTAATGGAAGCACTTCTTGTATTTTTCCCATGCCTATTTTTACACTGCTCTTGTATTATGATGTGGCATTTTCCCATGTCTACATCAGGTTCTGATACCAAGGAAATTTCTCCATGGTACCATATAATCAAGAAGCAAGGAGACACAACACAGCCTGGTCATGGCTTTGTACAGAGAAATATCACATTTCACTTTGTACATCACAGGCTTACCTGATTTAGATCCTTTTAAAACAGTTTTTGTCTATCTGGACTGTGTCTGTGGTATAATATAGAGGTAGCTGATGTAGCATTATTGGAGGTAAGCTCTTGAGATCTAAGTAGTATGGGTGTATCAGCAAGCTCAGAGCTAATTCCAAATTTTACAGGTCTATTCATTGAACTCCACCATGCAAATGCCAAGAAATGCCCTTTTTCAAATTTTACAAAAATTTGTAAAAATGCCTTTTACAAATGCCAAGAAATTTCCTTTTACTCCACCAAGAAATGTCCTTTTTTGCCTGTTTTGCAGAACAATTAAGCTAAAGTAATGAATTTGGGGGCAAAAATCAATCTTGAAACTCAGAAAGTCTCTGATAGGGTGTGATGGGATTTCCATGTGATAACATTAAAAATGGATTTGTTCCACTTCAAGGCAAATTAATCTCTGTTCAGGCTAATTAATCTTTGTTCATACAGCTGACCTGATAAGGTTATTAAAATCATATATGATGTGACAATTCTGTAATGTGCACCAAAATTCTAAATGCAGGATTAGCCTTTTCTTGAATGTCTGTGCATCATTGAAATAAAATGTCTAGTTTTGAGAGATTTTTTTCTTAATTACTTCAGTCCCTCAAATATTGCTGTGTTTCTGCTGCATAAAGGAATGCACTTAGTTTAAAACATTATCATTCACAAAGGTGAATGAAAATGGATCTTAGTTTACCCAGCATCAAGACTGCAGGCGAGGAGAGTTTCATAGACCTTCATTTTGATGCAGTGAGGCTGCTCAGAGATTCTTATGACCAGCCTTTCCTCTGCTGGATTTTTAAAATTTTTTCAATTTTTTTCAGATATTGAAGAATTATTTTTTTTTTTACTTTTGAGTACCATATAAACAATATTGACACAGACCTGTGATAGAGGAAAAATGGCCTGATTTGATGGTTACTGAAGGTGGTGGACAATTAAAGGTTGTCAGGTTTCCAGGAGGTTCAAAGAGAGTTACAGGAGCATCACATTACTCTCAATTATGTTCAATCAATAAGCACTCCACTCTCTCCACCATGGCCACTCAATTCACTCTACCAGAAAATATCCTTCCTGAAAATTGTGTGTTTAGCAGAACAGTACTCTGCATTGAGTTGCAGAGGGCTGTTGAGATGGCAAAGTTATGGTGTAATATGAGCTAAAAACTCATCTGCACACTCACAGAGTGGGGGGAGTGGAAGCACAGCAGTGGGGAGAGGAGCCCAAAGAATTTCCAGCACCCAGCTGTTCCCATTCCAGGAGCCATCAGCCCATCAAAAGCCTTTCTGATCAGCCAGAGGAGCCTGGGAGCACAAAGGCAGGTGGGAACCTGAATTAAGATTTCAGAGGAAAGGACACTTTGTCTGCTGGGCCTTTCCCAGGGCTGTCCCAGAGGAGTCTCAGCCCTTGTGGCCAGGCATGGAGCCCACCCAGATGAGTTAACACCAGAGCACCTCGGGATTGCTGCCTGGGGCATGGGCTGAGGTGTCTGTGGGCTGCTGAGGCCCTGGGCAATCCCAGCCAGCTGTACCTGTGTGTGTGATCGTCTGCACCACCAGCTGGGCTGTGGGCTGAGGGCTCAAATGTCCAGGTGGGTGCAACTGGTGAGACTGGGATCCAGGGGCAGCTGTTGGGCAGAGTTCCTGAGCCCAGCTGCTCAAGAGGCATGTGCAGATGTGTGTATCCTCACTAGAGGACCCCTGCACTGTTCAGCCAGAGGGGTGAGAAGGATGAGGCTCTTGGTGCTGTGGGAGTGCTCTCTCTGTGCCAGTTGCCTGTGTGGCCAGCCACGTGTGTGACATGTGGTTATAAATGCACTCTGTGCATGTCCCTCCCAGGTGTGAGAGATAACTGCTCACTTTGAAAATTTAAAAAGTTTATTAAATCTTAACAAAAATATAACAAAGGATTACTAAGCAAAAAGCTGCAGCACTGAGAACTGCCTCTCGTGCATACCACATGGTTGGTTTGTCTTCAAGATGGATGCTCAATCTTTTACACCCCTGGGGGTCGCATCAGCCAGCCCTGGCCCCTCCCAAAGTCTGTCAGTCAGCTCTTCTTTGCCATTTATCGGTGGAAACTGCTTTCTTGTACCTTGATTGGAGGTCAGGTGTTGCCATGCTGCACCCCCTAAGCACCAAGCTTTTCCATTCCCAACTGCCCCATGCAAGGAACACCTGTGCAGCTTCTTTGTACCTGTCCTAGACAACCCCGGCTGTCTGATGGCAACAATACAGGGGGGAAAGGGAACTATGGGGAGAACAGAGGACATCTAAACTACAATAACATAACAATACATCACTAAAGCTTTTATTAATATTCACACAACAGTTATCTTTTAATTGCGAGAGCCAATCATCTCATTATCCACCTATAACACTGGCTCTATGCTGGTGGGACCCCAGGCACGGAGCTGCCCCAGCCTCTTGGACTGTCAGGCCCTGCACAATCTGTTGCATCAACAGCAGAGTGAGCCTGGGAGAAGAGTACAAATATGGGTGGTATTTATTGTAATTTCTAATTTCCTTCCTTTTGTGGGTTGAATGGTAATGCATGCCACAGGCATAAAACTACTGCCAGTAAGTTGTTGGTGTACTCATTTTGTAAAATTTGAAACCTGCTTATTGTTGAGATAGGGTGTGTTGGTGGAATGGGAAATTTGAGGAGCTACAGAGTGAAGACAAAAAAAGCTGTATATAAACCCTTTTGTGTGTGTGTGTGTGTGTGTATTAACTATAGTCAAGCACTCACCTATAAAATATTCACAAATACATGAGGTTTATGCATCAAAAGCTTGTGGAACAGTGAGTTTCAGATACAAATAGCAGTGATTAAAAAAGAAAACACCTCCAAGCCTGAATATGATGATATAGACACAATATATTTTAACTATATAGACAAACATGAAATGCCAATGTCCTTCAGAAAAGCAGTTCAAGCTTGGAATTAACTTCTTCCTGTTGAGAATAATGAGAAAAGAAACAAAAAATATGCCCAAGGAGTAAATTCCTGTGTGTACAGAAATTCTTCTGTAAGTGACCTAGTTTTAAAGATCACTGGGAATTTATATTCATTGCCTGTAGAGAGGCAGGGTGGCCAGGGAAATGTTGCTGTGATGAAGCCCATGCATCCATGGAAATAGTGCTGGACTAAATTTCCTCATTGACATAATTCGACTAAATTAAAAGAACTGATGTGAAGATGGACTATGTCCCTATTTTCATGTTTGACCAAAAGGATCATAAAATGTTCATTTTAGTTTAACTTGCAAACAGAAGATCTTTTGCAACATCCTAATTGCTTAATTCCTATTTTTGTTTCCTTTTCTGGGAGGTGAGCTTTTTACATTCTTTTTATCAGTGGAAGTATTTTTCCTTCTCCAAGGGGAAAAAAACCCCACAAACTATCACAAAATCAATCATATTTTACTAGATTTATGGTTTCATTTTTTTGTCAGTGATACATACAGACATCAGGAAAGAAAATTGCTAGATCATTTTATCTATTTGGAGATGAAATGTTACCCCCTAAGGCTGTACAATTCAGTGTCAAGCAGCTGATTTATATTACTTTTGCATGTAATAGTTCTGTAGCCAAGTCCTTTGATTGCCAGGATATCTTATTCAGGCTCCATTTCTCTTATGTGGATTTGACTTTATTTTTTATACTTTTAAGGTATGATGAATGGGTACCTTACAGAGTATGAAACATTTAGCATGCAACAATGACTATGTTTACAAATGGCTTTATTCCTTCCTCCTTTCTATGGAATTTATATTAACATTGCATGGCATATATTTGCAGTAATGTTTTCAGTGTGAAACGTAGCTCTGAACACTGCCCAAATGTACCTTCTGTACGATAGTGCTTTTGCAAAATGTATTGTTATCTTTTTTTTTTTGGTAACTGGATCATTTTCTTACATCAAAGCCTGCCAGGCTCACAAGTATTTCAACAAATGGAATGATTTGTATACACAACTTGAAAGTTTTCTGCGCGAGGTACAAAAGCAAATCTGAAACAAAACCCAGTGTTGCTGATGAGAAAATGTTCTGTCTTTGCTCTCTGCACGATCATTGGGGCGAGACGTTATTTGCAGTGGTTCTTCTCTTTCGTAACAGCCGGCAGGAGCGTTCCTGGGCTAAGCTTTATCTTCGGTTTGCTCTTCAGAACAAATGCCTGTGATGTGAGGCGACTTTACAGGAAATGTGACCTCACTGGGGCTCTGTGCCGCTGATTGCACGGGCTGTTTTCAAAAGGAAACAGGGACTTGCTAGAGCTGCCCTTGAAGAGCCAGGGCTGAGCTCTCCCAGGAAGCCGCTCAAGAACAGCCTCCACCAGCCGTCCCACGGGCTCTCCCGCTGATGAAGAGGAAATTTTTGCACGCATGTGTTAATTGTGAAATGGATTTTCCAGGTTTGAAGGATTTTAGACTTATTTATCTGTTAATATATTTGCCAGCTGAGGAATAGCTAAGCTTTGGGTTCATTTCTGTGCTGCTGTTCAGAAGTTTCGTGGTTTTGTGAATGTTGCTACCATTACCTGCAGGAAGAAAAGACAAAGCTGCTCTTCAAAAACAACTGATATGTGTGAACAAATAAAACTCTTTGTAGACTCTTGTGTTTGTAGATAAAATACAATAAAACTGGTTGCCTGGGTTTCAGCTATTTGAATAGTTAGCACAATATTTTGGTGGGTACTAATGTAAATATTTAGATTGTACGCTGAAGGCATCATTGGCTTAAACACTAATTTGAGTTTTGGAGGGAAAGGTAGTTAAAACTGACTGGTTTGCACAATGACTTTTTGTTTATATTACAACATGAACTTTTGTGTGTTTTGAAATCCAAGGGGGATTGTTGGCTTAAATTTTTATTTGGATTCATGACATAAAATATTGCCACATTCACCTCAGATTGGCTTTTAGTGAGATTTCATAGGGCTGTTGGCTTTTCCTCATGCCATGGTTTAGATGTGCTGTGTTGATGGCTCATTTCATGGAGTACAGACACAGCACCACTCTCCATTGTATAGTGGTGGTTGAGAAGCTTCGTTTTGTTATGTCATTACTATGGCTTCTCATGCTATTAATGGCACAGAAATAGGACTGAATATTAAATGAAAGCAGAACACTGTGCAGCATTGTCTACAATATAATATTTCCACGTTTTCTACATCATTGATTGAATTATTTTCAAGAACCCTCTTCATTATGCGTGAGCCAAAAATTTTCCTGATCACGGGCAGCAAAAAAATCTGTTGGACTGCCTGTTCCATGACTGTTCACAGAAGCCAGATATTATCGTTACTTAAAATAGTTTGAAAGCAAGTTACAGCTGCTTATTAACTGTTCTCAAAAAGAGGGAAATGCCTTGCCTCCCCAGTAGCATATCTGCATATGTATATTGCTCACTTTCCTTTATAGAGATAAATATACTCTATTTTATCTTAAATTTTATTTCTCTGGAGGGTAGCAAATAAACATCCTGCAGAGACATACCTTGCAAAGTTATGAGAGAATTCAAATGAGGAACAGAAGGACTGTGGTTTGTTCTGCCACTGTGATCAGCATGTGTCAACACTTTCTAGTGAAAGCACCACCCCACAGGAAAGCTGCCACTCCTAAAAGTTATTTTTTTTTAGACGTTGCTACTTTTTATTTTCATCACTGAAAGAATTGTGTGTGATACAGCTGTGCTGTGGGTTACAGTTGCTGGAAAGTTTCACTCTCAGATTATTAAAGAGTTGTGATAGATATAACTGATCCTGACATCTACTTCTATATATCCTTTTCAAAAAAAATTTGCCCTGGAATCAGTTACTTTTGCCTAAGTGAGAATACATTATAACCAATATTGTGATCGATATTGCTGATACTATCTTACACATCCTGATTTTCAAACAAGACAAAATAAAACATGCTTCCATTTCTTTTTAAACTCTTTTATAGATAATCTATATTCCCTGTTACTCTAGGGTGTATGAAACAGTCCTTTTCAAGATGTATGGAACATCACATATTGCATCAACTCCAGGAGCAAATAAATTTGGATACATTTGTCAGAGTTTTAATAAAAATAAATACCTTGTGGAAGGAATCTTTTTTGACTGATAAGACTTAGCATTTTGCTGGTTTTGGTTTATATGTAGATCTACAAACTGCTTGTTGAATCCTTCCTGCATCTTCTTCTAGAGTTTGAATGAATTTCTTGGTTTTGAATATAAGATTTTTACACATTTAAGAATCGTGATTTTGTCTAAAATAAGAGAAATTATTTCAGGAGGTAGTTGTATGTTAAAAATAGCTCTAATACATGTCAAACTATGAAATACGCCACTGGTCCCACTGTTTGTACAACTTGCTCTGTGGCATTCTGACTGATGCTTCTTGATCTCTCTGTACCTTCCCTCAAATTCTCTTCATTTTCTCCTCCTCAAGTTATTTTTGCAGCCCCTAGAGCATAATTCGTTCATGGTAAAGTGATTTTCTTTTTCTAAAGGGTAGGAGAAGCAGTATGTATGGGACCAAGGTAATGGGACTGATTTGTGAAAAATATCCTGAAGGTTTTACTTCTCTTCTTTCATCACCTTGCCTGGTCCCAAGGCTGAGTCAGCCTTCACACCCAGTCTGTGACTGACAACTGAGCTCCCAAGGAGGTTAAACAAGATTACCAAAGTGGAAACCCTGCCCTTCATGTCTTTTCTTTGCCTCAGTTCATAACTGAACATAAAAATATAAAATTCTCTTAGCCCTATCTCTCAGAGGTGAACAATGGGCATTTACTAACAGAGTTGTGAGTCTGAAGCTCTAAAGATTCAGGGGAGACAAGGTAATATGGGGAAAGATCATATCTTTTATCTTTTTATGGAATAATAGACATAAATTCTCCCTATGCATAGGCCTTACTCATATTTTGTAAGATTGATTCTGTCAGGTGCAGAACATCCAGCAGCACTTTGCACACTTGAGCCATGGTAATCCAGACAAATCCTATTTCCTTAGTCTCCTGCCACAATCTTACTGTCAAATATTTGTCACTCTAGCAATCCCTGTGCTCATTGTTCTGTGTTTGCAATTTTCATCTGAAAAATATCATGCAGTGGTAATGGAGGCCTTTCCATTCTACCCTGTATCTAGTGCCAGTTAAGGTTCTACCTTTGGCATGAAGCAGATTTCTGGTAAAACAGCTTAAAATTACTGCAGTTATTGTGTTTGTGTCCATAATTATTTCTCTCAAGTCTGTTACTTGGGCAGAGTACAAGTATCTGATTTCTGTTGGCTCTGATTCTGTGTTGTCCTGGTTGAGATGAGTTTCCTATAAACACTAAGTCTTTCCCCAATTCCTTCATATGTTTTGTCTCCTCTAATTCTTCCCTTAATTTTCTTTTCATTTTTAGCTTTTTTTATTATCTTTCTGTTATGCAAAAGCTACCTGACAGTGAATATGATAACAATTCCTTCTTATTTCACCTTTGCCTCTGCAGGTTCAACACCATTTAATGAAGAGCACAGACACAGCCTCTCAAGACCTGTTTTTCCAAGGTATTAGGGAAATTTCACTTGCTTAATTTTATTTTTGTTTTGGCATAGATTTTGTAAAAGTCCTTTTGGGCCACTGAGAAATGTAGTGCTGATAATAATTTAATTACTGCCCTAAATGGAAGTTCAGAACTATTGCTGTGGAGGCTGGAAACACTGGCTTTGCAATTACAGGGTTTTGGAGTATCTCTCTTCCATCTGCTTTTCCCAACACTGAAATTATGGTATCTCTCTGTGACATGCCATATGGGGTAGTTAAACCTCTTACTGAAACACAGGTCAGACACTAAATCAATCTGGTGTCTTCCTTTCTTTCCATGATGTCACTACATGGCAGTTTGGAATTCATAGGTGTTAAGGGGAAAGGTATAACCATAAATTAAATTTTAGTCCAACTAAGTAAAATGTCTACAACTTTTAGATCCTTTTACCTCTGTCATTACTCCCTTCTACTTTAAACACCAGAGAATATATTTTTCTGTGCTGTATTTAATCCCAAAATCAATTGTGTTTCAGTGCTGGATGGAGCTATCACAATGTGTGGGCTTTATCCTATGTTGTTCCAGCTGCATGGCATTTTAGGATTTGTGAGAATTAAAAGTCATAACCCTAACCCTAACCCTTAAATCTTCACCAAGTATGGCTAGTTTATAAAAAAGCAAGTAAATCCTGCCTGGCTCAGGGGCACCCAGATTGTGCCATGTAGAGGAATTCAGAGAAGCCAAACACTGGAATGCCTCTGATGGCTCCAGGTCGGTGTAGGTCCAGCAGGACTCCTTGGCCAAGAGCACTGCCACAGAAACACACTGAGCACTTTTGAGCTCAAGCTGGCTCCATGCTTCAGGAAATGCTCCCCTGGCATGTATCCCTCCTGAAATCTGAAGCTCTGGAACGTGTGATGCACACGTCAGCTGGCTGAAACCCCTTAGTACAGAGTAATACCATTACATCCATGTATTTTAAATCTATGTCATTACCAGTCCCCATCAGCTTGAAATGTAAATTCATTACTATTAAATCATGGGTTTGCCCTGTCCAGACCTTCCCTAAATTAGAGGCTTTCATTTCTCCTTTTCAGTTGTGCTTGTGCCTTTTTGGATGACGACCCTGCCTATGAGTGCTCCACAAACCCTCTGACAGGCTCCATTCCTGCATGCCGCCGCAGCCCTCGGCTGCTTTCCAATGGTTATTATGTTTTAACAGAAGACAGTTTTCTGTCTGATGGAGAGGGCAACATAACACTGACACCTTCCCACACCAGTGTTACATATAAAGAGAATTTAGTTCGGTAAGTGAACTATGTGCAGATTTTACTCCATGTTGGCAATTGCCTCCACATCTCTGGCCTTACCTAGAGGTCTATCTGTGTCTGTCTACATTTTGCTTGGCATAAAGCCAGCATTACTTCTGATTGGGAACATCTCAATTGCTTTAGAGAGTGCAGTGAATGAAATGACCTGATTTTCAGTCACATCTTACTACCTAAAAACTCTTTAGCGCAGGGTTGTTGCTATAATTGAAGTTGTGTCCAATAAAGGAAAAGGAGAGAGCTACAGCTCATTTTGCCAATGGGGTGTTACACTGATTACGACTAAGAAAAAATGAATATATATATAAATATCTTTGTCTAAAACACACACACACATAAATAAAAAGGTCTGGTCCTGGAATTCTTACTCAAGGAAAAACATCTCATGATTCAGAAGAACAACAATTTAGAAAGATATGTAAAATGTAATTCAAAAAACCTGGAATTCAATGGATTTAGACTACCCCAAATCAGATAATACAGCAGTGAAAATCACAGGTAGCACTCACAGTACTAACACTCACAGTACTAGAGAGCAGTAGCTGTGGTATCATTCGGTACCACAGTACCCAGTATCACAACAGCATGATCAGCTCTGCTGTTAATACATTCCCTGGCACATTGTGGTGTGCAGCAGCCACTCCTGGTGATGTACCCAGGGTCTAGAACAGGCCTGGGAGCAGCACCCAGAACTTGGTTCTTTCATGTCATTCCTGCAAACTTTAGAGCTCTGTCCCTGCTCAACAAGAATAATTAACTCTATTCCTTGGCAACATCTTTTCTTTCTAGTGTATTCAGGCGAAGGAAGAAAATCCGTCGCTCTCTTGACAGCTTGTTCAATCTCAGTGCCTCCAGCTCATGGCTCAGCTCCACCACTCCCAGCAGGATGGATTTCTCCCATGTAGAGGATCCTTGGCCTGATGGATACACTAAACTAGAAGCCAGTCACAGTGAGATTGGTAAGCCCTGATCAGGTACCTGGTAATCAAGGTACCACATTGCAGTCTGTGTTTAGTGTGAATTGGGCATCTCTTTCTGGAAGTTATGCAGGTGCTGTCTGCCAAGGTATGCAAGTAAAGGACAGAATGAGCTACAGAATTCTAAGGGATAAATAGAGCTCCTGGCATTAAAACTGAGTATGAGTCTGCAAAGACCTCTGTGCCAAAAAGTCATTTTTTGACTGAATTTGAATGCAAAGTTCATCACCAGGAATGTTTATTCTGGTGTAATAAATACCTGGCACTGTCTTCTTTCATCTGGCTCTTTCAATAACTTCATCTGTTACGCCCTATGCAATTTTGTCTTTACTCTGCATATTTCCTCCTGCATACATTTGAACCCACAAATTCCCTACCCATAACAATTTGCAACCTCTCCTGTGATTCAGTAATTAATTCCTAAATTCATTAATACAAAGTCTCAGAGCTCTTCTTCCGTGCAATCTCAGTTATACATGCATTTCTTGTAGGTGATTCAGACTTTTATTCTGAATATAATAACCACGTGTCACAAAGGCAAATTCCAGCATCTAATGGAACATTTCTCACCAAAGATGATGAGTTTCTTCATTTTGAGGAACCATTTTGTTCTTCAGAATCCTGCTCTTCATTTATGATNATAAAAAAAAAAAAAAGAGGAGTGAAGAGGAAAATGGAGGAAAGGGCATGGGAGCAAAAACTAAAACAGGCAATTATGCAGAAAGGCTTGTTTTCTGAGAGCATGGAGGGCACAGTGTTTCTGTAGTTGTGGGGGAAAAAGACTCCTGAGAGACACCCAGAGCATGAAAATTAGGTTTCTGCTTTGAATCACTCCAGGCGAGTTCTCTTTAGAAGCAGCTGAAGAGCCTGGTCTCACAGGCTGAAGGTAGCCTTTGCAAACACCTCCTGTAAAATATTTACTTTCATTAAAACTCATTATTTTCCTGATTTTTATTTTAGAATCCAGGACAGTGCAAAATGTCATTTCTCAGATGGTTGCACTGATCATGTGTTTAATCATTTCAGTATGTACAAGGTAATTTTTTTTATTTTCTGTTTCTGACATGAGTGCTTGCTTCATTTCAAATAGCGAATAAAACTTAAATTAAGGGTCACGTTTTCAAAGTTATATGTATCTTACTGTGAAAATATATTTTCACATGA
>WBNQ01041842.1:3609-19156 GCA_013401375.1 Spizella passerina | reverse complement strand
CTGGTGTCGTGGTGGAGGAAGCCAAAAAGCACACACAGAGATAATTTCCATTATAATATATAATAGGACATTGTACAATGGGCTAGAAATGAATGTACTCATTAAATAACTCATCATTTTATTCTTCATATCCTCACAAAAACCTTTGAGTTGTTAGACCTTTGATGCCTCTCTAGAGGTGGGTAGAAAGGTATGAAATTACACATCAGACTACCCTCATAGTAAAAGATAATTTCTGCATGATAATGTACCTGCTGGATCTGTAGCAGACTTTGTGTGTTACCTTTTCCCTCACCAGGTGCATATTTTTGGCATTGGGAAGCTGTAATGTAGTCAACACTTTGTTTTGTACAATCAACCCACTATTCTTACAGTCATAATGATGCCTAGAGTTGCAGCATGTTTTAATACAGCACAAAAAAATCATTGGTTCTTGTGGCATGCCTGAGGTGCCTCTGGATGCTGCAGTTAAAGAAGGTGGAATTAGGAACTGGAGTAAATTTTTGGTTCATGCAGTCCATCTGATGGAAGCAGAGCGATGGGAGCTTCCATGTCACTCGTCAGCATTCTCTTTGATTGACACACCTAGGGGTGATGTCAGCTGGAGTTTGCCCGAGTGCAGGAGGATTTATGGCGATTTGTGTCACACACTGGGGACTTGCTGCAGATGAATAATGGGTATTCAGCCTGGGGTGGAGGCAGCTTCAAGGGGAGAGCAAGAGCAGCCCTGCAGGGCCTGGGAAAGTGCTGGGACAGCAGGGCGTGGTGGGAGGGTGAGACCCAGCAGGTATTTACTGAAACAAGGGAGAAACAAACCACACACAGGAGGAAACCTGTTTGCCATGAGGGCACTCAGGCAGGGAAGGCAGTGCCCAGAGGGGCTCTGTGGTCTCTGTCCTTGCAGGTTTTTAAACCCATTTGGTCCCAGCCCTGAGTGCTCTGCTCTGACCACAAGCCTGAGCCTGCCTTGAGCAAAGGGTTAATCCAGAGACATTCTGAGCTTCCTTCCAGCCTGAAGTGTTCTCTGATCCCCTGGCAGCACACGCTAGAGAACTGTGTAATGTTATTTCTTGAGGAAGCCAATACAGTTTTTTTAATAGAATCATACATCTCATAGAAACTCTTACAGCATTGATTAAAGAATTCTATCCTGGCATCACTATTTTGTTGATTTTGCTTATGAATTATAAACCAGATGACATCTTAACTCGAAGTTCTCCATTCCAATACTCATAGTAAAACTAAAAACCTTCTAGCCCTTCTCTGCTTTGTTTCTCTTCCTCCTTTCTCTGAGAAAAACATCCCCAAATAGATTCCCTGATTGCTTGGTGAAATATCAATATAGAGGACAATATTGATGGGTCTAGTCTTTGGTTCCATTTCAGTTTTATTAATTTTTGTCCTTAAATTCGGTGTAATATCTTTTGTTCTCATTCAAAGAATGTTCTGCTAAGTCATTGGCACACCTTATAGATTATGGGTTAATTATGGGCCACATGGGGCACATTATTTGCCAGACATAGATTGGTCTGGCATCTGGAAGTTCCCATTATCTCATTGTAAGGATTAGCAATAAAAAAAAAACCTTGCTTGTTGTATAAGAAATTTTTAAAAATTATTCTTAGAAATGCTATATTGCAGGAATAAAGTTGCCAAAACTACAGGAAGAGAATAAATGCTGTGATATTGCTCCAGGATACCTATTGAAATTCTGTGAGTTAAATCCCTGGTAAAGATTCAAGCATGCTTTTTGTTTTGATCTTGAAATGATCTAATGCACATGGCTCAGTTTTTATTCACCATGTACAGGATTGGTTATTCATTCTAGTCATGAGACAGAGGCTGAGATTTTGAGATCTTTGGCTTGTTTTTGTCACTCAAGTGGAAGAAGAACATGATAGGAATCACATTCATATGGTATTTGAGAAAAGAACAGTGTTATATCATGCTGTCACCTCTGCCAGCTTTATTTACCTAACCCTTTAGCTAATACCAGTGAAACTACAATAGAACTATTCTTTTGGTAAAGGAGGATTTAGGCAAGTAATGGCAGCAGAAGTAACTTAAATTTAACTTGCTTGTCCCCACACAATGAAATAAATTCCACTCTAACAAAGACATGTCTTCTGCCTCTTTTTCTCATTCTCAAGGGTATTTTTCTTCAACTATAAAAAGGTACTCATCAAGAGAAACAAAAACACCCATAAGGAATGGATTAATTTCATATATTTTTGCTGCCTAAAAGTTGCACATATCTGAAGCAGTTACTTTGTCTCCTAAAATTAAGGCAGAATAATAGGTTCGTCAAAGCTGTTCACCCCTTCATAGAAATATTTAGTTGACTAAGTTTGTTCTTTTTTTTTCTTTAAAGTAGTCATATTTTTTATATACTGACCTGGCTAGGTGAGTCTAAAGTAAATTAAGATGGCATTTTAGTATTTAAAAATGTCTTCTGAGTCATTGCGGTGTATTATGTAGTCCAAGAAGTATGCATTCTCCCAGCTATTAAAAATAACAAGATTTTTATTGTCTGAAGTAGCAATCATCTGTTGCAGTTTGTGTATTATGCAGCAGGTTCTTTCCTGCTCAACAGCTTTCTGAGCAGGCATTTACTTTACTGGGCCACAAAGTGGGGTGCAGGCCAACAACATGAAGAACATAGAATAACGATGGTGCACACAAATCTATCAGTAGCACACCTTCAGCTCAAATATTTACTGTATGTAAAGCTTTTGGTCCTGCAGTGCACAAAGGGCCCTTTGTCCAGACAGCCAATAGAAATTGTGGAGAATCACTTTGTATTTTTTGCAGAAGGCACTGAGATTAGCCAGAGCAGAAAAATACCTAAGTGTCAGTCCTGATTATGCAAACATTATTCAGAAACAAAGATTTTGCTATTATAGCTGTATTTTTTTAAACAAATACACTGCTTCACAGAAATAAGAGAAGATCCCAAAACCATTTACATTCTCACTTCTGCACCAGTTGCTCCAATCTCTTGACCACATATTTAAGGTGAACCTGTTAGTAGGGGTTACTGAGCCCAGCAAAGACAAAGTCATGTTAAGGGTGGTAGAACTATGCAGTCAGAACTGCAGCTGCAGAATAAACCTGATGTGTTCTCTGTCTAAGATCTGGAAGAGTTAATTATAAAATGGTTTAGTGGTGAGTTATAAAATGGGATAGAAAGGGTTAGTTATAAAAACTGACCATACTGACTATGATGGATATGCTCCTTCAGCAACACTAGCACTGAGGGAAGTATTTTTTTTACCAGTTTTCTATTTTCAGTGGGAAATATCTGGATCTTGCTCATGGTCAAGTGGGTGAGACACCCAAATAACTTGTCCTATATGAAGTAGACTAGTGTTATTAAGTTACTTTTTTTAACATGTCTCCAGCCAACTTTGTGCTTGGAATAAGACAAGGTCTCCTCTTCTAGAGGCCCCCTGTGTCTGACAGATGAGGCAACCCTCACCACTGCACTATTTGCAGAACTTTAGTTCCCTGCTTTATGCTGCCAATAGGTCCAGCTTTCAGCAGACCCACTGGCTCTTCAGATGTTTTAAATAAAACAATGCATTATTCATATGCCATAATAAGAATTCATGGCCCTTCTGAAAAGGAAATTACTTCTACCTACTTCTAAGACTTCTTCCATTGAAGAAAATTAAACAAAGCACTCAGAGATGGTTTTAATTGCTTACGACTCAGTTGAGAAACTTCTAAGAATGAGTTTCTTTTAGCAATGTAACTTGAGAGCTCATTCATTGAATGTAATTATGCTGTATGATGGATTGGGAAGTATGCATGGAAAGCTAAATAAGATGGAGATGACAAAATAATGGTAATAAAAATAATAGTCCTTGGGTCATGCGATACTTCCTCACAGTACATCACCTCACTGTCACTGTCTTTTACAGCAGACTAATGTAATCTTGTGGCTTCTTCCTGTAGCATATATTTAGCCAACAGCTGCATTGTCCCCCTCCTGGACTTTGGTGTAGAAGTGGCTTGGCTGCATGCTTTGGAGCTCCCTGGAGCCCTCTGGCACCTCTGTGGAGTGGATGCAGACGTGCATTCCTGGGGTGGACGTGCCACCCCTCTCATCTGTGAGCCAGAGTGGGATTTCACAGCTCCGGAGAGGCCGTGCCCCTGCTCTCTCCCTGCCTGGGGGCTCAGCTGGAGTTCAAGATGAACCTTCCAAAGAGCTGCAAAGGCCCCTGGGCTCAGACCCATGCGTGCAACACCATGGTGACCCAGATAAGGCACTGAAGTTGTTTACCACTAATGAAACCTTCATGACTCTTTCAATCCAGTGTTAGAAAAGGCTTTTATAGATTCTTTAACACAAAGCAAACACGTTTTATCAGTCACATGAATGAACGTGTTTGCCTGTCTAAATTGCTGTATGGTGCGAGGGCAGCTCCTGTTAAACTGTAACCAGGAGGCTGCCTGGGGAGGAATCACTCTGATACCCCAGCTCAGTGCTCACTGGGGCATACAGAGGAGGAAAATAGCCCACATATTCATAGGAAGTGACCAACAGAGGTGGTGGAGGTACAGCTTCAAAGGGAGAACAGGAGCACTTTTGAACTGAGATATGTGGGGAGGGAGGGCTTGTTGCTGAACATTTTCTTTTCTGAATGCTAACTTTCGCTGTAACTCAAGAAACCAGACGACATGTGCTTTCCAGACTCCCTGGTTTTGTCTGGTGAGAAGAATCCCACTCTTCTGTTTCTCTTTTCCCACCCTATTCCAGATGTGCAGGCCTGCAGAAACCAGCAGGATTCCAATTATAATGATACTTTCCCATTCACTATTCATCCAGTTTTTTCTTGATGTGAAAATGAAATGTGACCCAAAATAACCTATCTAGGGGGTGGGGATGTGGCCTATCATTACGTGCATGTGATTTATTTTTCCAGAGTGTTTTAAAATTTTTTTTAAGTACTAAAACAAAACAAAACCCCACAAACAGGAAGAACAAAGAATTGCATGTATGCAGGAGTCTCCTGTTCAAACGAATGGCATCTGAGGACAGGAATTGTCTCCTAGATGGAACAAATGAGCAAGACTCTGATACATAGTGATTGCTCATTAATAAAAACAGTATCAAGATCCATAGTGATGAGACTCAGAAAAATGACTTCTGCAAACAATACCAGCATTCCTGCTAGGAAGATACAGATGAATAACAAGAAATATAAAGACCAAAATTCCTGATGCTAAATCCTGGGGTAAAATTTTAATTTACTTCTATATCAGCTATTCTAGAATCACAGAAAGATGAATAGTGTAGAATAACTGAAAGAAAATACTGTAATATTTATCTCACTTTAATACTGACTAGTGTATTTTAATATTATACTGCTTGTCCTTTTTGGGTAAGTTGTTGGGCAAAATTATTGCATTGCTTTTTGTTGTGCAGTTTCTACATCAGAACTGGCATGTGTGGAATTTTACGAGCTTGCCAAAGAATATCTAGAGAAAAGCTAAAGTATAAGTCAGGAATGTGAGATTATTTCAGCTCCTGTGCACTCTTCAGAACAAAAAAGACTGGCTTATAAAGAGTGAGATATGGTATTTTGAATCTGAGAGGAGGCTGAATAAAGGTATGATGTCTTTGAAAGAAAGGCCAGAAAAGGCCTGAGACAAGAGACTAAAGAGCCTCATAGTGCCAGTGGTCATCTAGCTCCAGGAAAATGGAATTGATCATTTAACATCAATTTGAAGAAAGCATGGCTGCCTTTCTTGGCCTTTCTTTTGCTTTTATCTGAAAAACTTTCAACAGTGTTTTTCTATAACAGCCATTTAGGTCTTGTTTGAAGATCAAAATCTTTAGAAAACCTGTCATAAAAGAGTCAATAGAGAAGCTGATTGGATGTTTGTTGCCAAACAATCATTAGAGGGTTTTTCTTTTAAACTGAATTACTGCTCTGACAATTAAATGCACCAGGATAAATAACAATGTGCTGAACTAGTCTGAAGAAACTGCTTTCAAAATCAGCTGTTTCAAATGACTTTGGCTCTCAGGTGTGGTTAGCACCTGTCCTGTGCCAGAGTTAATTGCTAACCTTATAGTCAATGCAAAGGTTTCAGGAGATCTAGAGATCTCTCTAGAGAAACTTGTATCCTGATTTAAAGCCCAGTAGATCAGACTAACCTCTAAAAAAACAATGTACTTCATGCAGAGTTTTCAACCTGGTTGCCCCATTTCAATACCTGAGAAATTTTGGTCTCATTCTTCCATCACTTTAAGCTGCTGAGGTTTTTAATGGCTGCAGCTGGTCTCATCAAAGGATATTTAGTCCTTCTGAAAAATCCCCTCCCTGATTGCTGTATCCTTCCAGGAACATGCAGGACACTACAGTGGTGGAGGTGAGGATTCATTTTCTTCTTTTTATCCCCCTGTCTTGGTGTTTATTTAGTCACATGCTCATTACTTTCAAATCCTGCGTCTCATGCATTTGGAATAAAAGACAGTGTAATCTTATGATAGGGCAACTACATGTAATTGGTTGCATAACTGCAGACCTGTTCAAAAGTAACCGAATGTTTCAATAGGGGTGTTATACTTTGTCCTAATTCTGAATACAGGATTTTAGATACCAAGTAACTTTGTATTTAAAAAAATATTGTATATATAACATTTTTTCCTGGAATATTTATGTGTAAAACATTAAATGTAGTTGGAAATGTTTTTGTGTTCCCCCTGCAGGGCTAGTATAATTGTCTGAATTAACAATAACTTGTTCCTTTAGCAATTTAAATTATTGGATTTATTACAGAACCTCACGCTCTGACCTGAGCAGAGACATCTACATTCTCATTGGCATGCTTGTATAATTTTAACAGATTGGTTTGAAATCCAGCTCTTTGCCATTAGGACAGAAACTGGGCTCAGAAGTTTCATATTCATATGAAAATTCATGTTTACACTAAAGGATATTTCCTAGCATAGGGCTAAACTGTAAACCTAGAAATAATTGATTTGTCTTGCAGTACTTATTCAAGGAACTGCACAGCAAAATATACCTTCTGAATTCACAGCAGGCAGGAGAGCTCCCTGTTGGTGTTACTGCTCACTTTTTCTCAAGGAAACCTGATATTCCAATTTCTTTTTAAAATACTAGGAATTAATAGAAAGGTGCATAGGTGAGAATGGAAATCCTCAAAGGAAGTCTGTTGGATCTTTGTGACTGTAGTCTCCACCTCCTGATACAAAGGCTTTTTCTGTGCTGGCTGGTGGTAGCAGCCCAGAAATTCTTTCTTTTGCAGTGGTGCTGAGCTACCTTGTGGATTAAAACTAATGCATGTCCTCTCTTTCACTCATTCCACTGAAAACTTTCTTCCAATATTAAATGATGAAACTTCTTCCATGTTTCCAACTGTTCAGTTTTTTGATGGCAGACAACTGGTGGGATAGAAGAAGAATCAGGCAGAATATTCTACTTTAGGAACCTGATTCAAAACAAAAAGTCACATTTAAAAAGGCTGAGCACTTGCCTGTGCACTTGACAAGATTTTAAACAATTAAGCAAGCAGCAATGGCTTCTGATCCCATGGAAACGGCTGTAGGAAAAAAAAGGCCTTCCTCCATTGGAAAGTGATTAGTTTAAAGCATTCTGTCCCATTTTTGGCAGTTTGATGGCAGTTTCCATGGGGATGGGAGTAGAGCATTGCTGAAGTGTTGTCATAACTCCTGCAAAAGACACAGATGGAGGTTAAAAGGTGTAAATTATATTTCAACAGCACCTGTAAATGAATTAATTTTGGGAGAGGGAGAAGGGAAGGACAACAGTGTGTTTTTCCTCTTTCTCCATAATCAATATGTTTCTGATGAAAGACAAAACTAGCCAGAGCAAAATAAAGTATTCTTTTTTGGCTTCTTATTCATAGTTCTGCAATGTAGTAATACTTACCATTTTGAGAACATGAGGATCAGGGGTGCCAAATTTCTTCAAAAGTGGATATTGTTCTGCTCACTTTATAAACTGGTCAGCGGAGTCAGAGAAAAAGGTTAAGGTGCCAAAAGACCAAGCATCGGAAATAAAAACATACTCTGCTTGTTTCTAAAGGCCTGGGTAGGTGATTCTACCACTCAAATAATGTCATTTTTCTCAGGGCTCCTATCCCGGGGCCCCGGGGGCAGCAAGAAGTCCCTGTGTTGCTACCCAGCCATGGATGCTGTAGCAGGGCTCATCTCCTTGGTCCTGCTGGCAATGGGTGCCCTTGTGCCATGCCCACCCACAGCCCTACATCCTTAAGCTGTGCCAGGGGAGGTTTAGGCTGGACATCAGGAAGAATCTCTTCACAGAAAGGGAGATTAGACATTGGGATGGGCTTCCCAGGAATGTGGTGGGGTCACCAGCTCTGGAGGTGTTTAAGGAAGTGATGGACGCTGCAATTAGTGCCATGGTCTAATTGAAAACGTGGTGATTTTTCATAGGTTGGATTTGGTGATCTCAAAGGTCTTTTCCAACCAAATTGGTTCTGTGATTCTGGCCTGGCTGGTGCCCCATGCCCAGGGCTGGAACTGCCTGGTCTGGGTGGGCAGAAGGCGTTCATGTCACTCAAGCCAAGTGCTGTGCCATGGTCACTTTCTAACATCTCACATGCCTTGGTAAGGGGAAACTGTGACTCAAACCTGGTGCTTTCTCTTTTTCAGCTGATGGCTGAGCCTGAAACTGAAGGGTTTGAGTCACTCATGCTTTGATAATTTTTGCACTCAGTCAGCAGATGTCTAAAGGGACTTTTTGAGAGGAGGAGGGCAGGAAGAAACTGCACAACTCTGAGGGACCCATGCTGAGAAAAGCTCCTATTGTCACCCCTCTTTGTGTCTTTAATTGGTAACACTAAGGATCTAGTTTGTGACTGTGAATTATGAAGTATCTGCAGGGAGATCAAAATCTCTTCAATAGAGCCATGATGTGAAAAAAAATTGTTATGTGGATTATTCATGGAAAATCTAATTTTAAACAGTGTTGGTTAGTTGTGATTTGTTGGAGAGCTGCATGGCATTGTTCCTCTGTCCTGATGAACATTGAGGTACTACATATTCCATACTAGCTCGGAATTTCCTATGAAGGACGCAAGATGTAATGAAGAGCGTACTGGCCTTTATTTGATGTTGTCTCAGGAATGCATTGTGCAAACACAATGTTTTTTTGCCTATGGGTATTTGTGACAAATACACAATTCATCTATTATTAGTTCCAGTTTCTTTAAAAAAAAAGTTGTCAATCTTAACACATTTCAGTTCATCTTTGCTCTTTTAAGTTGTGCTGTGGAACTGTACAGTTACAGCTGAACTTCATTTTCCTTTCAAGCTAACTCCTAATCAATATTCAGGACGTTTCTATGGTCTGCTTAAATCTTTTTAAATGAGGAAAATATTCTTTCCACTGTTCTATTTGGATAGAAAAAGACATCAATCATTTCACAAGTGGTACAAAAATGAGAGAACAAAGATTTAAAGGTGAATGCTACATAATTGCTCGGTGAAGGACTCTTGACAGGAGTGATTTGTGTGTGTTCACTTACAAAGTTCCACGTGTAGTTTTACGACTCCATGAAGAGTCAGTTTTGAATCATATTGTGGGAATGTCATTTACTAAAGTCCAAACATGAGTTTTGAGACTTCTGATTTTTTTAAATTGATATTTAAATAATGGCAGGACTTGGTTAAAATCAATTAATTTCTGTAAATTGCAAAAATGAAAATGGTTTACATGTAAACCAGAGATTTGGTTGGCATTAAGTGGCACAAACAGTGACTTTACTTTGCAACACCAGATATTAATTAATTAATTAATCTGGGAATTCCAAAAAGTCTGTGGAAAGCATAATCCCAGGCTGAAGTGCAGCGACTGTTATGGGAGAAAACACAAAGATCAGCTGTGATTGCAATAGTGACAATGCACCTTGGTGGCTGTCTAACTGAAAGCAAATATTTACCCTGATGTTTGGTTAAATTGCACGCAGGGAGGAGTTTGCTAATGATAACACCACTACCTATAAATGGTGCTACATTATCAAAGCTGAAGTAGTGGAATTTTAGTTTATGCCATATTATTGAATATTTTTAGGTATTTTCACTGTTGACTGAAAAAGATCAAACTGAGAATTATTCACAAGCCTTTCACATATATCTCAATAAACAACTTTCAAATCTGCAGCAAGATCATCATGACTGGACACCTCAGTCACAATAGAAATTTTTGAGGCACTAAGTTCTTGGCTGTGTCCTACTAAAGGAAGAGCTAATGCAGTGCTCAGAATTGTAAACTTTCTTCTAATAAGGTATATAATTTAAAATCTGGTGAAACTTGGAAAATTATATTTAATTTACTCTTGGAATCAAGTAGTGTGTATGAATTATATGGGGTTAAACCGTGGTACATTGCTTTTGTAGCACTTAGGTTTGTATTAACATTTTTGAAAGAAAGAAATTTTGTTCTGACTTCTTTTCCTTTGTTCTGATAGTTGTGGTTGAGAGTTCACAGCTACAAACTGAGAAACTTCTGCATAAACTGCATCCCTGTGGCAAATACGTATCTTTATTGAGCTTTGTAAAACAATATTCTAACTCTGGAAAAAAGGAGTTGTCTTTTTGGAGATTGGATATTAGTGGGATGCAATCATTAGAATCACTAAAATGTCTGTGACCTGTGAAAGGAATGCAGTAAGCTAAAAATTCCTAATTAAAACCAACTCTGGGGCCTGATCCATTTGTTCTGTATTATTTCCTCTTACCAATAGACTCTAGACACCATCCAAAATGTTTCCCAATAAAGAATGCAGTAAACATGCAGTCTAAATCTACAAATGATTAAGCATACAGGAAAATCCTGCCTAAATTAATTTTAAGGTGGACTAGAAATTCTATTCTAGAAATTTATTTCAAACTTCCTCTGCTTTTCAGTGGCATTTCTGAAATTAGTTCATAAAGTGATTTAGCATACTTGGATTTAAGTTACTTTAAAAATGCTAACTGTTGTGGAGCAAGTACATTTGAATGGATTTCAGACTACAGCTCTTTGGAAGGAGTGGAAACAAAACTTTTCCACAAGTTTTCTCTCTCCTTGCTCTTTTTGTACCTTTGTGTGCAAAAACTGAAATCTGGGATAACACCAAGATATAAAGAGTAAATCCTGAATGAGAATAGACAAACTGGCTTTATTTCAGTTGCACAAGCTACTGAATTCATGACATACTTTATTTTAAATATGTTTTATTTTTTTCTTTTAGTCTTTATTAATAAGATGCTGCAGTGGAATTCCACACTGAAAATAGGATTGATTTATATTTATATTTTGGTTTTTTTATCTTTAAAGACAGAAATTATTACAACAAGCAAATGTTCTTAAAATAAGGGGTAGAAATTCATTGTGTCTGGTTTTCTTTTAAGCAGAAAACAAAAAGAACGTTTAGAAAGTTTTTGTGACTTTTGAAAACTGACTTTATTTGCCTACTGTAATTCTGTTTCTCATGCCCTGATTTTCAGTCTATGATTGTTGTCTTTCCAAGCAAAAATGAAAATATTCTGTAATTCTTAGGTTTACATGTAAACCAGACTCCACAGACGGGTCTCAAGGTGGAAGCTGTTTGCAGATTTCCTGAGTCATATTTTGCATGTAAAGACTTTATTTGCAAACTATTATTCTTCAGTATCATAATAATTAAAACTGGTTAAAAGTTTTAATGTTTAGAAATGCAGGGAGAACATCATCTATATATGAGTATGGATCTATCTAGTCTGCACATGTATTCATTTCTTCTTTCCAAAGTATCAGAAGTATCTTGGGTTTTGAGGCTTGCTGATTAAGGACAATGAGAAGCACAATGAAATGTTTTGCTGGTGACTTGACATGATGAATCCTAGCAGTTGGTGCAAGCCACCACTTCTGGAAACAATGTTTGAATTGCTAAGTGTGATTGTGGTGCAGTAAATTGGGTGTACAGAGATTTCTAAATATAGATGTAGTAATTCAGAGTCAGTTACTGTCAGCCAAATCAATACAGATCTTAAAAAGGTCTAAATCTATTTTGATGATGAGCAGTTACTGAGACTTTAGCAACTGTGTGGTATGCTTTTAAAAAACAGTGTGACTGCTTATCCATGCCTCAGTGGTCTGTGGTAGAAATTGATGTGACTGTCTTGATATCTGCATCTCTATATTTAATACATACGCAGTGCATTTGTCAGGTTTAAAAAAGTAATGCCTCTAGTGGAAAGTGCTGTCTGTTGCCATGCCCTAAGCTGGCAGTGCACTTTGAGCAGCTGACATCTGCCTTCACATGTAGGAAACTCCTTCTCTAATGTAAAAAGCAACAGGGACCTCATGCGCATCAGCATCAGTTTTATCTCTTTTACTTGGCCTTGCCTGTTCCACAAGGACAGTCTGAGTTGGACATGACCAGGAGCTTTCTTTTGGTAAATACTACAGTTGAGAGAAACATACTCAAAGAACTGGAATGACTTTGCAAAACTAAAGTGAAAAAAACACTAAACATCCACAAGAAAACAGAAAAAGGGTTTAAAGTGGGACTAAACCCAAGCAGGGTACCCAGAGAACAACTGGACTCTGTATTAAAGACGGAGGCAAAGAAGGCATGAAGTACTTCAGCCTTTTCCTCATTCATCCTCTGTCACTGTGTTTCCCTCTACATCCAATAAAAAATTGAGATTCTCCTTAGCCCCCTTAATTGTTGCTAGCATGTTCATAGAAACCTTTTCCATTTAACTTTGCCAAGTTAAATTTTTGTTGGGCTTTGGCCATTTTCTCCCTGCATAACCTCATGGTATCCTTATCTTCTGCCCTAGAACCTCCTGCACTTCTTCCTCTCTGCTGCAGCGCCTTTCCAGCAGACATTGAGTAAGCTGATGTCCTCCACAAGAAAAAAGGCCAGTGATTGTGAGGCCTGTCCTAGCTGCTTCTGGAACATTCTGTCTGCACCTCCATCCTGCTTGGGGGGTCTCCAGCAGACTCCCACCATGACGTGCACATTGTTGGGCTGTGCCCTGGTTCTTACCCATAAACACTCTACCCTGGTGCACCATTGTTAAGATTTAGACAACTAAAACTGTCCCTAACACACAGGGCCACCTCCCTATCAATTTTTCCTTGACAAACTCTTCCCATCAGAAGAGTTTTTAGCCATCCATCACAGCTTTCCAGTTGTGTGGGTCTTCCCACCATGTTTCCTATGTCATAGCTTTCCTGCTGCACAATTGCTTCCAGCTCCTTCTGCGCTGGTGAAAATGAAAACTTCAGCTGAACTATTGATCTTGCCATTTTTTTTTGCAAGGGACAAGCCATGATTCCTATGTGACCATTCTCAAGAGCTTTTTTGGCTTCTAATGTATCAATAGCTCTTGTGTCTTTGCTGTTTCATGGATCTCAGCATGGGAAGTTACCCATATTTCTTTTGAGGAGGCACTTTTATGAGAAGGAAGAAGGTAGGATTTTTCATAGAAAACAGATACAAGGAAAATGATTTTAGTAAATACAGTTCAAAGAAATACAATGACACAATAGGGGCTAATTTCTTAAAATGTCTCCATCTTCATGAAATTCATATGTTAATGTTACTGTTTCTTCACATATAGAGGTGTAGTGCTGTGCTCTTAAAGTGGTTTTTGTGCAATTAATCATAAAAGAGAGGCTCAGTTAATTTGTCTCACAAATTCATTTTATTCTGCAAGGACTCATCAGAGATCCATAGGAGTAACATTAATTGTAATTTTCAGTGTGTAAAATGAAAATGTGTGTTCTAAAATGAATAAAAAAATGACAATCTATATGCTAAGCAAATTCTCCAAAGAGTAACTATTGTGAATGGAAAAGTTTAAGATCTAAAAGCTGTTAAGCAGTTTGAGTATTTCTGAACCCTCACCCCCCGTCCTTAGCAGTGGTTCACATAGTGCATTTGTTTTGTACCTCTGTGGTGTCTTCAAAGATGGGGAAATACAGCTGTGTAGGAGATGATGTCAGCATCTCTGTTATCAAAAGATACAGTGAGTCTGTGTGTATGTTTGGGAAAATAAAAAAAGAAAAGATACTGGCTTTGACCCCAAGTAAGGCACCTGTGTCCGCTATGCGGTTCCTGCTGATGGATCAGTACAGATAGAGGAAAAAAATCATTTGTACCCCCACTTCTGCAGCAGACAAAGGTCTGAGCTTTCTGCAAACACTGTGATGACACAATCTCTGAGAGTCTCTAGGGAAGCTTTATAAAAGCAGAGAGACGGAGGGGACACCTCTCCCTTCCTTCCTCCCATATGCAGGGCATCCATTTACTGCTGTGCCAGAAATGCAGTGGTTTCTGTCTGCTCTGCCTATTGCACCTTCTCCTGTGCATGCTTGGGCCCAAATCCTCAGCGAGTTTGGCAGAGGTCTTCCCAAGCCAATGGAACTGCCCTGGGAGCTGAGGATGGAGCCATCAGTGTTCTTGGGCTCTCTGGCATACAGAGTGCAGGGAGGAGCATCTTGCTGGTCTCACCTTGGACTAGGTGAGATGGTCCTAGAGCTGTGCAGGAGAAGGGAGGGAGTTTTGCAGAGGGAATGCACTGTTTTCTGGAAGCTAGTCCTAGTTGTTTTGTGTTTACTTCAGAGGTGGAAATATAGGTTGGTGGGTCAGAGCCAAATCCATTGGGAAAATTCAATTATTGTAAGTCTGATAGTCTGAATTTATGCATTCCAATTTTGTTTTTCTCCTGACAGAAGCTAATCCCAAATCTGGATTTATTTATTTATTTTTTGTATATTTAGTGCCTGAATTTCTGCCAGATTACAGTCAGGGGAGACTTGAGCTGTTAGCCATATAATGGGTGAGAGAACTTCAGAAAGTATATGTTTTCTGCACCTTAATTACTCTGAGGACCACAAAACTACATCTGATACATTTTTAAACAAGTCACATGGGAAGGAAAGTCTGGAGATATTGAGCAAACTAAAGTCACTTGCTAACAATTTTGAGCAATTCTTCCACTTTTTGGTGGCATGTGGCAACTGTTAAACAGTACATGGCAACCACAGAGGACAGGATGGGAGACAGGAATGCAAGATTCTTGTGGGAACTTTGGGGGAACTAGAGAGACAGACTCTGCCATGCAACAAACTCCAGGATCTGTTTGTGCAGAGGAATGTACAATTGGAGGGGAATAGGAATAGGAAAAATAGACTTCCCCTTGGTGAAATGGATGTTATTTAAAACAATAGCTGAGAGTTTCTCAAATTACCAAAAAATATGATACTAAAAAATACACAGACAAACACACAACTGAAGAGGGGAAAGAAAGAGCAAGAGAAATCTCAAAATTAGCTGAACAGTGCTGGTAATTTTAAGACTGCACGAGGAATACTGGTTCTAATACGTGACCCATCTTGATATTAATTTAAAAAGTACACAGAAGATAATTTTACCAAAATTGTTTTGATAAGTCATAAAACCATGGGGATTTCCAAGTGGGGACTTTCTAAATTAACCTTAAATAGGACTTAAAAAAAAAATCTCTTTTTAAGTTTGTTGAATTAATTTG
>WBNQ01041839.1:0-20223 GCA_013401375.1 Spizella passerina | reverse complement strand
CACATCATGAGCGATCAGAAATCTTTTTAGAGTCATATTTTTAATGCAAGCATTTCCTTTCATGTTTTTTCTTTTCTGTTTGCTTTGTGTGTCCAATGAGATATACAGCCAAGTCTTATAGGTTAACTCATTCATCAGCTGTGATTTGACACTGACAGCTCAGTTCTCTTTTTTTATCCCTTCTCTGTAGAATTCTTGACCAACTTAAATGCAAGCCCACCTGCACCTGTGACTATTAGTTGCATGCAAAGGTGCATTGTTTAAGTCACTGCTCCTTGTGTTGGAAGTGGTGCTGGCTGTTCCTGCATGGCTCTGAGTAAAGAAACATTTGAATGCCATGGTCCTTGGTGAGATCTCTGTGCTGTGATTAGCCTCCTCCTATTTCAGAGCCAGCAGACCAGCACTGTCCTTAATGGGTTTGCATTCTGGTGGAGACTCTGGTACTCAGCTCTGAGCTGTTCCACAGGCAGCTTTTGTTCCTAACAAAATGTGATTGGCAAAAAATCCCTCCAAAAGAAAAAACCAAACCAGCAGGAAAAGCCACTATGTACATCAAAAAGAGAAACATTGTTGCTGCTTTTCAGCTCTTTAATGTCAGTATTAAAAACAAAGAAAATATGTTACCATCTATGTTAGGATACATCCCGAGTTCAGAGCATTAGAAATTGAATGGGTAACGATCCATTATACCAACTGGTTATACATCCCAGTAAATTACATGATCAATAATGCACATACTGCTTATCTATAATATCTTTTAACAGCTTCTAATATTTTATTAATGCTTTATCTAATATATGCAGTATTTTATCTTTTTACACTAATAAAACAAATGGTACTGATGATTTTGCATCTTGCCTTGTAGTCCTGTCTTTCAAGAGTTGCCACAATTGGAAGTGTTGCTTTACACTGTTTGAAATATGACTCTTAAAGCTTTTGGGGGGCATTTTGGTTTTTGTCTCTTTGTGAAATGGACACTATCAAAATATGTCTCTGGCTAATCATCTAAACCGCTGTTGATATTTAAACTGTGTTTCCACATTTCTAATTTCTGCCCTAGCACTTGTTCTCCCTGGACAAAAGAAAGCAACCTCCTGCCATGCACATTGGTTTTGAATGCAGGTAGATCTGATGTGGGATGCAGGGGAAAGCGTGTGCTTTACAAGACTGCTCAGACAGGGCTGATGAAGGTGATAGGGAAAACAATATGATCAAAGAATTCTCCAGACAGGCTCTTGTGTTGTGTGTTATGGCCTGCTATGGCAGCTTGCTGCTCTGCATTAAGATTTTTATAATGATAATCAATTTTAGATTGTTGAGGTTAAATATTACCTTGAAAACTATTAAAAATTGCAATATATTGTTTATGTAGTTGATGAAATTGGAAAACAATAGGCTAGGAAAGCCTGCAAAGCTTGCTTTTGTTTTTCCTGCAGTTTTATCAGCTGGCCTGATAAAAGGTATAAAATACATTTTGCATTTATCTGTATGTAATTTCCTTTGATAAACCAGTGTCCTCTGGTGGCAAATTTACCTATTGAAAGTGTAGGGGAAAGCTGTATGAATTAGTATACAGGCCTAGAGTGCATGTCTAAGTTACTGTACCCTCTCTTCAAAGTTCTGGGAAGGAAGTGAGTAATGCAGCTTAATACTCACTGGGTTAATGGCACTTTTTAGCTTTTCCTCATAGATGCTGCTCCTTTTCTTCACGAATTGCAGTGCTCTGATTACCAATCCTTGTGTTGCTATGTAAGATGTGAGACTCTATCCCTTTGCAGTTTGTCGTGGTTGCATCAGGAGGGGTCTTAGTGCCTTTCCTGAGAGAGGAAAACAAAACTATTTTGTAAGAAATCTATTTAAAGCAATATTCTGCTTAGGTGTACACCTTCCATCTTTGGTAGCTGCTTAGTGTAACAGTACATTTTTTTAGTTTTTGTTCTCCTGGAGTCTGATCCTCTTTTCTTGCATTTTTGTGCCTTAGGCAGTGACTCTTGAATAGGTCAACTAACAGACTTTGGTATTCTTGGTATTCTATCATTCTATGAAATGACACATCCCTATGAGAATGAAATTTTAAGACTGCTGCCCTATTCTTACAGAAGGGGACACATCTGGCAATCTAGAATCATCAGTGCTGCTGTCTGCCTGTGTCCACTCCAGCCCCCTTGTGATTGTGCAGCTACAGCATCTGGAAACCCCCCAGCACCATGGTTCATAGCTGCTCACTTGCATCTTTCCCAAAGACCTGTTCTTGCAACTCCAGTGTTATGGGAGAGGATTTATCCAGGTTGTGTCCTATATGTTACATAGGAAATGAGCAGAAATGGATTAAAATAACAGAGGCTGATGGATATAAAGATGCCTATCCCTGTGAGGACTGAAAAGTAGGCTCTGCNCTTTCCCAAAGACCTGTTCTTGCAACTCCAGTGTTATGGGAGAGGATTTATCCAGGTTGTGTCCTATATATTACATAGGAAATGAGCAGAAATGGATTAAAATAACAGAAGCTGATGGATATAAAGATGCCTATCCCTGTGAGGACTGAGAAGTAGGCTCTGCACTAACTTACTAAGGGGTAGGATGTTAAGTTGGATCCCATAGTTACGTACTTGATTGCAGATGATGACTTCTGCAGTTGCTAGTGTTTAGTTTTATTTCTCTGTATTACTGCCTCTCTAACAGCTACTGGCTCCTTTAATTAATGCTGATTTGAAGAAATATATGATATAAAATTGGTGTGCCATCATATATTGTTAACTTCAGCTGGTGTTGGGGCTGGAATGTTACTGTAGTGGTTTTGAGTATGACTACTTTTGAACTTCTGATATATTTATATTTTATTTTTAAATGAACTTAAGCTTATTAAATTAATTCCAAAGCCAAATGCCATCAAGTCTCATCACCAGTCACTTAGATTCCTAATTAACTTCTACTCCACAGACCCATTTCTTTGCTTATATTTCTTTCAAGTTTCTCTAATGTGCTGTGAGTTACACTGGAAGGAACAATAAGATTTAAAGGAAGAATTAATTTAGAAAGTTGAGAATAGAACAGATAAGAGGAAAATGAGAAAAAGCAGCTTAGTATTTTGTCTTGTAAATGGCCTTGCTCTGGTAGACCCAAGAACCCATTTATTCAAAGGAAGGAGGAGTGTTAATGAAATAGATCATGAGCATAGCTATTACGGTAATGAATTTTAACACTCACTTTGTTATATGATATTTTATTTATGAGCTTCCTGATTATTCAGATAAAGACAAGAAGTTTATAGCACTAGATTATGTCTTGTTTTCATAAACATATTCAGTAGTTTAATAAACATAATTTATTTTTTCTCCTTAAAAATCAGCAAAATTTATGAGAGATTATCTTAGGGTTAATGATGTCTAACATTAAGGAAATATTACCCTATAATATTGGAGCCTTCAGTGCTAGAGTTGTAATTGCTTAATGCTTTTTTCTACAGGCTATTTTTATATAGTACATGCTTTGTGCCATTAATCCTATTTTAACATGTTACTCTTAAGCCAATTCATTGGAAAATATATATCAATGTTTATATTTTTCACTCACTGCCTTCATTAGAAGATATAATACAATTTTGATAAAAGACTTTTATAAGAAATGCAGCATGTATCTTTTCAAGTGCATTGTTTTATTGGGAGGTTACTATCCTGTCTTTAAAAACACTGGAATATTTAGGAACTCCTGTAGTTAAATTTCTTTGAGATCCTGTCAGTAACCACTTAAAAATTTACACTTACAATGTAACCTACAATAGAAAAAAATCCCAATCATAAATAATGTCTCAGAGATGTTAGTGTGTGAATCCTGCTAATTAGCAGTGCAGTATTTATCTTAATGACATCTTCAAAATGTAAGATTGAAGGCATATGCAGAAAAGAGAGTACCCCACAGATGCATTTCTTAAAAGAACCCTCCTATGGAAAAAGTGCAACCTATTTTTTTTATTTCACGTAATAAAAATACTTCTTGTGAACAGCTCAACCATTGAAAAGAGTGAATTTAAGATATTAATGATTTTTCTATCTAAAAAGTATATTTTAATTTGTAAGAACAAAACAGCATATGCAACAGCCTGACTAATCCTACTGTATGGATTAGCATGGCAGAACTGTTTGTGGAGTTGTATCAGTAATGCATAACATGAATTGCAGTTATTACATATGACTCAGAGCAATAATTTAGGGTGATCTGAGCAGATAGTTCATCCTTTGGTTTTTAAATAGACACATTTTTCAGGCTACAGTATGATGAAAAGTATATTTTACAATTTGAATCAGTTATGAAGGTAAATATTAAGTTAGTATATTTCGATAAATTATGTCAGTGTCCACTGAATGACACTTTAATTTGCTCTGACTGGTAACCTTGTTCTTTCATGCCTTGTGCGGCATGTTAGGGAGAAGGTACACAAAGGAATAGTGTAAAGTTGGGAAGCAACTGGCAGGTAGGTTTGCATTTTTTCAGGTTAATTCACTTGATGAAAAGCTGCTGTATGTGATGTGTCATATATCAAAGGCAGGGCATCAGTAATCTTTGCTCAAGGGCACGGGTAACAGACAGAAAGACATGTGAATGAGATGGAAAAAAGCAACTCATCCTTTTCTGCTAACACCACGAAGGAGATAAAGGAAGATTTATGAGTCATCTTGGACCACATACCAGCCAGAAGCATACAGTATTTTTCACATGTTCCAAAAATTGGTGGTAGAAGGTAATCAGACTGTCACGATGTCCATCAGGTACTTTAAGAAGAAATTGGGTCCTTTGGGCTTTTGATTGCATAGTCAGCTTTTTCTTTATGCTGTAGTAGTTGTATTTTTTTCTTTTTCTGAGACGAGGAATTTTAAGTAAAAGAATGCTACCTGTGTGTTTCCATGTTTTTTAGTTGTTGGCATTACTAATGTCAACCAAAATAGGGGCAAGCCAACGATGCTATGGGCTGATGCTTTGTTTTAGCTTCAGACTTTGAGGTGACCTATTTCACAGAACCATACATTATGGAGATTTCCCAGTGTAAAAAAAATATATCCAAAAGTAGCTATGGCTAGTAGGCAAAACATTTTTATACTGAGAAGGTTGGAAAGTCATCTAATGCTTTCACATAAGGCTATAAATATTGATGTGAGGTGTTTTGCTAATAATTAATATATTCTAAAAAAGAAAATGAGAAAACCAGCATGGATGGAAATCTTTGGGGTTTTTTTATTATTTCACAATAAAGCATGCCAGTGTGATATTTCATACTTGGACATCAAAACAATTTGCTATTGGGACTTGATAGGTAAAAATGTAATCTTGCTGAAACTGATTGCAAACTCCTTCCTGGGTACTGATCCTGTACATTACACAGGTCTGAGTCAAGCAACCGGACTGTTTTTGCAGAGGAGTAAAAGGGGAGTGGGATTGAACTGACAAGCCAAATTTGCAAGTGCAGATTTTAAAATGCAGATATTTATTTGCTTTCAGCTTTCAATTAAGCAGCATATTTGGAATATTTCACTTTTTCCTAATGACTTTTCTATGTTCCTGTGTTGGTTTTTTTGCCCTGTTTCTGATGAATTTGTCATTTTTGAGTAACTGTTAGTGTTCTTAACATTATTCATGTAGCTCACATTTCAGTTTGAAGTAACTTGCATTGTTTCAGCTGTTTATCCACTTCCCACGGTTTGGTGGGTGCTGAGGGCCCCTGCAGAAGCTGTTTGCTCTGGTGGAGCTCTCCCCCTGCCTTTCCCACTGCCCTGGCTGCTGCTTGGGGTGCCCATAGCCTTGCCTGCCTGCCTGCCCTGCACCCAGTGGGTGGGAGCTGAGCTGAGTTTGAAGCCTTACCATGGACAGCCTTTTGCAGCCCTTTCTCTGGTCTAGCAACTGACCTCTGGGACCACTGCCAACCCTTTCTGCTCTCCTGCAGTTTGAACACAGCCTTCCCAGAACTGCAGCTGTTCTCGATGCTCTGGGTCAATAGTTAACTCCTCAGAGGTAGATGTTAATAGAAACAAGCAGAAAAACTTTGCACAGTACTGTAGAACATGAGTGCTCCCTAATTAGTGATGTTGGAGATGTGTTTTCTAGACAAAATTGTATGGTTAACACACATTTATGTGCTTTAATCTCATAAATGCTAATTCAGGCTTAGAACAGTGACTTCTGGAAAACTGGAATTCTGTTAATGGTTTCCCTTCAATTTCTTGAGTCAGTTTTTTGTCCTGGTCTGGTCCCACAGTCATGATAGACATGGTAGTCAGTTCTGACAAAGAGCTCCTCTGTGTTTTGAGTTTTCTTTCCCTCTTTTTCAAAATGAAGAAAAACTCTTTAAGTTTGTTCTTTCTTAAATCATGTCACTTCATTTGGGTGATGAAGTGAGGGACTATTTCTTCTTTATGGCATTGTGGGAAGGAGGTGGGTCTAGTCTCTATCCAGCTTCATCCATCTCTCTTGTTATCCCTTTTGTTTTGTCACTGTACAACTTGAGAATAAGTAAACACATGTCTTTCCAGCTTCTTTTAAAGGAAACGCTTTACTGCTTTTATTATGTATTTCTTCTCTCATTGTTGTGTTCCTGGAAGCCCAGACCAGGTGTATGTTTTTTCTTAAATGTGCAATGAAAGAAATAAGGAAATAGTTACTTAATCAGTTGAAGCTGAGTTTTGTTTAGCAAATGAAGGTTGATGAAAGAATGTGTTGCAATTCAGTGATTTTTGATTACTCATCATAACTCACTAGTGGCTAAAACAAAGAATCCTTTTTAGCTTGATGAACTTAAGGAGGGAGATTTTTCTTTGACCGGGCTCCCCTTATTTATGGGTTTACATATGTGCAGTGTAGCATAGCAGTGGTTGTGTGCATACTGGAGCAGCTGATTGGTGGTCAGATGATCTCTCTTGTGATGTTGAAGAGATGCAGAAGGGCTGCAGTGTAGATGCCCTTTTTATATCAGGGAATTAGGGGGATGGGTGAATGTGGAGCAAAGAATCTAGTTCTGGTCCTGAATTGTTTCAGTGTGGGTCCATGTATGAGGTATTTTCCAAATTGTCCAGAGCTATAAAACTGAGGAATATGCGCACTCTTGTGAAGGTTGCGTATTTAATCAGTAGGAGAGGTCTGAAATGGCATTTGTGTCTGCATGCCCAATCGCTTCTTGTTTGATGAATGTTCTCTGATTTTCTGCGTGGGAATGGAGCTCAGAGTTGCTCTAGGCTGGGCTCTAAATTCATCTGCTAGACCACCTTGTGTGGTACAGCAGTATCTTGTCAGATAGTACAAACTAAACAAGACTGGGCTTGATTAGCCCTGGGAAGGGAAACCCTTAGGGAAAGCCAGTGTTTTCTGAAGGAAGCTGCCCTAGTGATTAGGTGGGTGAGCTCGTCTCTTAGAAGTCTGTTTTGGTGGGCATTGGAGGACAGCTTTGTTTTCATGTGCTGTCTTTTAAGCCATATTCTGAGTAATCACTTTTAGTGTATGTCACTCTTAAAAAAAACTATCAAAAACCCATGGGTGTTTTGATTAAATACCCTGAGCAAATACATAAATCATACCTACTTAAGCACTTTCCATACAGTCAGTTTTAATTTTCTGAGTCTCCCATTTCATCCCCCATGTGTCCTACTCTACTACTGCATACACTCTACTACCTGTAGGGCTGTTGCATCTTCTAGTAGTAGATGAAATTTTTCCATTCCTTTTGAAGTAAGTAGTGTATTTTGAGATAGAGTGGAAGAAGTAAACGTAATGAAGACACAGTTTTGCAATTGAGTAGGTTTATCTTACTATCTTATCTTTCTGATGAGAACTTTTAGAATTCTGCCAGATTAGTGCTGCTTCACTAGTGAAGATGTACTGTTTTCTGGCCTTAGATTTTCTTTTTCTTAGAAATGGAACAGTTTTGAGGAAAAAACCCATAACATATTATTTTTGGTAAAATAGCCTGCAATTTTAAATATGTTTCCAAAGGTAGTGAGGGATTACTGTAACAAAAAGCATCTCATTAAAAATGTTTTCCAGAAATATGCTGTAAGGTTTGCTCATACTATTGGCTGTCACATATATCAGCAGCAACATAAAATGCAGCAAGCATCACTAGAACAATGTTAACCTGGGTTTCTCAATGGAAATATATTTGGTGGTTTCATTCCATTTCATAGGCAGAAAATTTGAAAAAAAAGAACTGAGTAAGGTTGATGCAATTGAATTTTTAAACACCCTTGTAAGTCAAAGAATTATAAAGAAATGAGAAAATCCCTTAATTGCAACAAGTTCCCCAGTGCATAAAAGGACTATCTGGCAGAGAAAATTGGCAGTGTGCTGGTGATCAGATGTAACAGCTGGAACACTTCTATTCAAAGTACTTTAGGAGTAATAAACCTAATAATTTGCCCACAAACTGCTGTGATAGCTATAATTCTGCTTTGTTAAAAATCTCTCTTCTCTATACTTATATATATTATATGTATTTCTATTTTGGCCTAACATTACGAACGTGGAAGAGGTTAATGCTATTTTTGATATATATTGCAAGCTCTTTGTGTCAAAATATTTTCTCCAAAGTTTAAGATAATTAGTGTATTTTTATGATACTGAGAATTCCTTTATGAATTGCTGTTTGTTGCTACTTCATTTCCATGTTAATTTTGTGTCTTTCAATCACTTACTATGTTGCTTGGTATGGTACATCTTGGAAAAGGTAAGTGTGATGACACTTCACTGATTATGTAAATGCAATGACTGTAGATTTGATTTTCTTCTCTTGATCTTTTTCTAGAGGTGATATCTACAAAGGATTGCTTACATTTTTCCACGTGTATTCAATATGTAAACCAAATCTTCTGGTAAAGAGCAGGACTCGTTACTGAGTTATATAGAAATTGATTTCTTTTTCTGTGGATCTCTTATAAAAAAAACCAAACAAAACTAAGCTGCTCCTTTTTTAGACCTCTCAGGGAAATAGTTTTAAATGTAAATGGTTGATCTTGAAGTGCATTATAAGTCAGCATTGTTCAACATGGCAGTTCATTGATGGTAGTATTTAATTATGTCCATGCTGTCAACCTGTGCAGTCCTTATTGCTTTGTTGTAGATCAGATACAAAGTATGAAGTTTTCAAAGCTGTAGAGATGAAAGAGTAAACGTATTCAAACAGTTCATTCAAATATGCTTAAGGAAAAAAAGAAGATACTACTAGAGCATGTGAAGAAGCCTATGAAAACCTAAAAGCATTTTTTTCTTTTGATTACAGTGGCAGCCTTAGAGTTCTATCACAGATTAATCTTTATTTAAAATGGAAGAATGCCAGCGAAAGTGTATGATCAAGTAGTTTATTAAATAAAGTTCAAGCCTGTAAATCTGTGTTTATTTGCCATTATTAGATACGTGAACAAAACCGTAATTTTTTTATGAATAAGTGCATGAGGAATTGAAGCCACAGTACAAGGCTTGATTTCTGTATTTTTTTTGTGTTGTTTTATTTTTTGTTATGGTCAGTTGTCTCCAAACTGATTTAGCTTGTTCTTTTATTCATTACAGGACACACCTTTTGGACAAAAGGTGCTGGACTAAGAGAGTTTTGCTCAGACCCAGTAAAGCTGTTCTTGCACCATGTTTTTTTCTTGTAAGGGATAGGAAGACAGAGTGAATCAGATCTTCAACTAAACCCTCACAAGTTCTTGATGCTAGATTTTTTCCCTGGATAGATTGTTTGTTTTTGAGGTTAGGTTGTTCCTAATAGTTAGAACAAGCTATTTAAAAATCAAACAGCTGACAGTCCATTTAGAAATTAAATAGGTGTGCTGGTTTTGTTACTTTCCACAACCGCAGAATCTTTTCAACAACCATGAAATTTGCTGACTTAGTAAACAACTGAAAATGAAATACTAGATGACAATTACAGTCTTGATGTATTACAGATATGCTGTAAATATATATCCACTTCCACCTTTGACAGACATCAGGAGGGGGTGCACTTCTGTCCCTCCTCCTGTTGTTCCTTTCTTTTCTTTTGCATGGAGAGTCAAGTGAGTTTGTCTTTTCACCCCTGTAATGCTGTTGGCACTCTGAATTTGCAAAGCTTCCTTGCTTTTCTCCTGGTAGCGATAGCTTCTGCTCATGTGCCACTCAGCTTGTGCTCTGGGTTTCAGAAACGGGAAGAAGCTGGGAAGAAAATTATTTGGACGGTAGCAAAAGCAAAGATTTCTACCCCAAGCCATGCTTTTCTTCAGGAGTATTGTTGGCTCTGTATCCCTCTCCGGCCTTGCTAACTGCATGGTGTGTTTCTGTGAAGTTATGTGGCAGAGCTACATCATTAGAAAACTCCAAAGAGAGTTTATTGCTGTGGAGAATCTATTTTTTTTTTTGATGGCTTAATATGGCTGCCTAATGCAATGAAAAACAGATGTACTATGATATTCCAGAGGAGAAAATTGAGTTTTAGTATCAGGAAAATATTGTTATATTATGCAGCAGAATATTAATTCCCAATGCCACACCCTAGGCAAAAAAAAATTGGGGAGGAATGCTGCTCTGGCAGGGAGAATTGTTCATATTAATTATTACCTGAATTTAATTTTAACATTCCTTGTATGTATTACTGCTTGTTGTAGACAAGTTGGGGAACTCTCATCAAGCAGCATTAAAAGAATTTTTTTAAGTGATATGCATCTGTATGCTGAATCTGATTAAGATCTGTGTAACATGCAAGTAAAGAAATAAATATTTCATCATGGGATAGATTTATTTCTGAAAGCATTTAGCATTGAAATCTGTAGCCTGATGTACATATCTTATCTTGATTTCTAATTTTTATTTGGAAAATAAATTAATGACTATTTTTAGGATACTTGTGGTTGTAAATTCTGTCCAAAACAGGATCTGAACTTTCACTGCTTACTGCCCATTATCATGCAGCTGCTTTTGGCCAGCTTTCATCTCCTCTTCCCCTCTCTCACTCCTTTTTTATTTTTTGTAAAGTAATAAAGTAGAAAGTGACAGAGGGATCAGCTTAAAGTAACAAACATATTGGCTTTGATTTTGTATGTGATACTGCAAATGCAACTTCCATTTCACATTACTGTCAACAGAAATCACGTTATTGCGGAAGCAGCAGCCCTTGCTTTGGGATTTCCCTGACTGGTGTTTGGGGATGTTGTGTAAGGGAGGATGCCCTTCTCAACCAAAGGGTCACTTTGCTGCTGAGTTCTCTTTATTTTTAGTAATAACATCCAATACAATTGAAAGTGGGGTCAAGGTGAGGCTAGGACACTTTCAAGAAGAGGACTAGGGAGAAACAACAAACAGATGTTCTTTGATGATAACTGTTGAAGAGAGAGGATTTGGCTGAGAGATCTGTAGCTTTCACTTGTTGAGAGCCTTTAACTTGAGCCAGTGGTGCTGTTTTTCACCCCCCAGAGTAGTAGTGTACCTGCTGTTGCTATCAAGCCACTTGCCAACAGTGGCATCTGTTCAGTGTAGACATCAAGAATTTGAATGTCAATATCTTTTCCTTGAAATGAATGGGAAAGTATTTGTCACTCAGCAGCAATCATTCTTCAAATAAAAGGTTAGCCAGACAGAGCCCTTAATCAAAGAGTCGGTCTTTTCTGTCAGCAGTGCCTTTTAAATAGCAATGATGAAGGCTGGCTGTCAGTGAATGACTTGATGAGCTAGGTGATTGATCTGCATAAATCATTTTCCTTTAACATTGTCAGTGAAAAGTAAATTGGTGGGATTTTGGGGGGTATTAGCTATATTGACATTAATATATAATATTTTAGCTGTGTTCTTAGTCTCAGAGTTTCCATTAAAAAGTGAAAATTACATAGGATCTTAGCTTATATTATCCTAATGATGAAGTATTATTGTTATTGCAATTACCATGCAAATTAAATTCAAAAGTTGAACATGTAACAGATTTTATGAGCTGCAAGAGAAATACTGTTAGTAAAGGAATTAGGAGGAAGCTGTTTCATTTAGTTAAATTTGCAGAAGCTTTGGATTTGAAAGGCAAAAATCAGCAGTGTAGTTTAGAAGTATAAGCTTGAGATCTTAATTATGTTATCTGCTTCTAAAATAACAATAGATGCAATTTCCCAAATATTAGAAAATCTTTTATATTGAGGGCTTTATTGTCTCAGTAAAGTGCATTCTCTGTCAGCTTCTCTGCCTCTAATTTCACTGCTTTTCATATAGCAATTTTTTGGGTTTCCTTTTGTTTTAAGGAGTGCCTGGGGCATACATTACTGACTATTGTGATGTTGCCCAGCTTGTTCTGTTCCTATTAATAGCAGTGGAAGTTCAGCTCCTGTCACTGCCTCTTATTTGAACTAAAGCTGTGGGGTGAGGGGGACTTTAAAAGATGCAAATCATACTTACCTATTTGATGTGCTTTAGAAATCTCTTCCTAAATACCAGTTTGGATTAGTAAGAAATTGTTGCTTTTAAGGCTAGGAAATACGGGTTACTGTAGACATGGTTCAAACCGTCACTTAGTTGATTTTTCCCTTGTCTTCAGGTTAGTTTTTATTTTTGGACTGTATGTTCAAAAACCTGTGAAATAACACTTGCATGCACACCTCCCCACCTCTGCCCTGTCCCCAAAGGCCCAGAATGATCAGTTGGATGACATTCCCCATGTGTGAAGACTTACTCAACATGTACACAGACACTCTGCAAAAGACCTGTTTCAGAGAAATCTGCATTCCTGGGGCTCATGGATGATTTTTCATCTTTTTATTCCGTTTTTGTAAAAAAGGGTCTATTTATAATAAGTGGATTGCTTCTGCCACCCTCCAACACCACTACATAGCACCTGAGCCCACAGGACTGAGCAATACAATAATTACAAAAGAAGGTTCTCTCCTCCCCTCCTCTACCCATTTGAAAACATCATTTTATTAAGTATCAAAGTGTTTGAAAATGTACATTATATGTCTTCATGCACTATTTAAATTACAACATTTATACTTGGGGAGGTAATTCCCAGATAGCATTCTTGGGTAACTAAATATACATCTCTCTGGATAGGAGTGGAGTTTGGATGTGTTGGAGTGGATAGGAATGAACAAATACAGTATTTCCCAGTGTGAACTTGGCTGAAGAGGGTCAATTCTGTGATGTTGCTTCATTTATAGTTTTGGTGTCGTGTGGTTTTATTTTGTTTTCTCCCAGAACTGACATATTTAATGTGCACTTCAGAGTCATTGTCACTGAAGAGTACTGAATAAGTACTTGCAAAATGATTGTTGAAACTTATTTTTTCACGTTGTTCTAAATTTAGTTTTTTGGGATTTCTTAGCACATGTGACAATAGCTTGATCTTGTTGATCATATCCATAAATTTTCTGTCCTCTTACTGGGTGTGGTGTTACAAGTCAGAAGCACCCACTTTGGTTGCAGATCTTGTTGTTGAATAAACTTATGACCCAGTGAACAGCAACAAACTTGTTGTTCTGTGGTTTAGCTTTGCTTACAAGCCCACAATGTACAGACTTCTGTTCTACCAAGCTTTATCTGAGTTTTCTTTTTGATCTCCAGCAAACAATGTGATAGTTTGCTATTTACTAGACTGCCTCAGTCCTTAAATTCCATAGCCTTTGTTTATACTCTGTCGATTGTTTGTCCCTTTAACTAATAGCTTGGCAGTATCCTGCTAAGTTTTGCTCAAGCTTTTAATCCTATCACCTCTCTCTTATCAGTTAGTTGTTGAACCTTTGATTGTATGCCTTTATCTAAAATCAATGAGCTCCATGACAAAAGGTAAAATTTAGGACTTCTCATTATTAATCCCATTTTCCCACAGCTTCTTTTTTTCCAGTCTTGCTCCTGCAAGTTTTATTTTGACTTATTTGAGAAAGAAAGTTATAATAATAAAATATGAATATAATTTCTTGATTCTGTTACTCTCTTCAATCTTTTTGTTCAGTGTTGCAGTCGAATTTGTGCAGTATCCCCTACCTCTATAAAAAGTTTACTGTTATTCTTTGTGAGTATATTGCCATTAGCTATTAGATTTCATTAACCGGTTAAAGCAGTGAAATTGCTGGATAACCTTTCTCTTATAACTGAAGAACTTCAAGGAAAAGAAATTCAAAGTGAACAGAGATGGTGAGGGTGTCTGGGAGGAGAGCATTGCACAGCACCTTGGCCAGGATGCAGGAATAAGGCAAATAGCCAGGGAGGATGGAGGTTGGGTTTTGGGGAGCACATTCAGTGCTAGCTCAGGGTGCAGCTGCAGGTTGAGCTCTGGGTGGGAGCCAAGAGGTGCTGAGCTGCCATCACTGTGCAGAGTGCAGGGCTCAGGGGCTGTGTCCCAGCCAGGGGAGCACCGGTGACTCAGGGAATGGCAGGAGCCGAGGGCTCGGAGCAAGAGGGACACTTTGCCCCTCCTGGACTGCGAGGGAATCAGAGGCACCAGTTTGAGCTATTTCTGTGTAATTGCACCCTGGATAAATTACTTTATGGAGTGAGAGTTCTGAGATTCTGCAAAGGGAAATCTGGGCTTGAGCTGGTGAGGGAACCTGGTCTGATTGTGTGTGGGATGGGTAGGGAGTCGAGCAGGGACCTGTCACCTCATTGGAGCATCCCTGCATCCTCAATGGTCAGACAGGGAAGCTTCCTTAATATAAAAATGCTCACTGAGCTCCTCCTGTGGTGAAATCTGTGCCTGTAGTAGTCTTAAAGTTTCTGTAAGCTTCTGTACTACGTAAGAGATACTTCACATCTAATGTAAATACATAGACAGCTTTTGGTGGTTGTGAAACACAGCGGCGACTCATAAAGGTTTTCAGTTTCATTATTAGTATCTTTGATATTGTCTTTGTATAAATATTTCTATTACTATATCTTGATTTTTTAAAAAGAAACTTATCTGTGTCTTCATAGCATTGCATTTTGTACATTTAGCAAGAAAAACAGCTGCCAACTTTAAATACTGATAAGTTTGTTTAGCACAGTGCAATTCTTCCTTAGAACCTTTATATTCCTATTTCCTGCTGGTTTAAACCATGACTGCACACCAGTGTAGGCTTCTGTACCATAGGGCAAAACTTGGGTATGATATATATTGTATAGGATGGTTCATGTTAAAGCAATATTTTAATATTTTGAAGCAATATACATTAATTGATCCCTGAGTTGTGACAGATTAAGTAGTGTGAATTTGCTTACACCATAGCTTTTCTGGATCTTTTTTTAAGATAGTAACTGTAAGTACTCTGTTGGGACATCTTTCTGTGTATTTTTCATGGTCTCAAACCAGTTTTTCCTTTATAAATTGAATAGCGTATGATTTATTTGAATTGTTTAGAAGCCAACCTGTTTGTTATTTAAATATTGTAGTGCATACAATGCTGAGTTTGAATGCTTATTTCTCTAACAGATGAATTATAAGCAAAAAACTGTAGCACTTCATTAAATTTCGGCAATGACCCCCTGATTTTAAGGGAATTCTGGCCTAACACTCTGGTCAGTTCAGTCAGTAATTCATCACGTGGCTTCTTATAAACTATTTAAAATCATGTTGAAAACTAACTGATAAGCTTGCTATTATTCAGCCTAGCAAAGGTTGAGTAAGAATTTGCTGGAAGTTGGCAAAGTCCTCTTAAAAGATCATTTCCTACCACAAAAACCTAAAGGGTTGCACAGATGTGTAGTTAAGTATTCATTATGAACATGCAAATAATGCTTTCCCAAAGGAACATTCTTTGATTTTTGAAACTGCTGTTGCTTTTTTTTTTTTTTGGTAGCTGTCATGAAACATGCCTTTGCATTGTTAAAGTGTCTTTAAGCAGATCTTTCAGAGAGAAGCAGAGAGACCATAGGAGCAGGCAGATTTCTCCATTGTGTAGACATGACTTTAGGTTTTAGACAAAATTATGAATACCTGAGAAATTAAATAAAAGTAGGGAATATTTGTTTTATTTGATTTCAAGATGATGAAAATGCTGAGTTGTCTGCTGGTTTATACTGTGTCTTTCATTTTGATTCCTACTGACATAGGAAGGTATGCAAAACAAAAAGTAACGGGAGCAATAATAAAGAACGCTGGGATTCACTGGCTTGTTGTACCAAGACTTGGCACTGGACTCTAGTTAATCTTAGCAATGGGAGAAGTTTCCATCTGAAGGTTATTTTGAGAAAAAAATGCTACCTGTAGGTAATAGATCCCAAGTTGCAAAGTTGGTTTTATTTGATTTGGTTTTATTTTTGGAGGGCAGGGAGGAAGAGGTTGTGTTGTTTTCTGAGTTGTGAGCCTACCACTGCAAAATGTTGAATTTTCTCCAATTAAAGTTCTGCAAAAAATTACAAAGTTGAAGTCAAATGTTAGACTGGAAATAAAAGGTTGGGGAAAGGTGGAGGAAATTCATATGCAGGTGTCCTAACAGAAATATTGTACCCCTGTAACTATTCCCTAAATTCTCACGGCTTTTAGTGCCTTCCTGCCAGTCTGGCTTCTGCAGCAGGTGTTCTTTAAAATTCTTTGATCTACATCCTTGTTCATTGTCTAGTGTATTAAGCTTTGGTTACTGCTTTTCCACACCCTTGGCAATTGAATGTGTTTTTTTAAAAACACGTGTGTGTTCTTAATTATAAAAGCACGGCTTGAACACTTGGAGATGTAACCATTTAGAGAGAAAAAAATTATCAGTGGTTTGAAAATCCATGAAAATGGATTATATGCCATGCAGTGTTCTGGGACAGTATTTAAAAACCATAAATTATTCTTCCTATATGATGCAGTTGTGTCTTTTTGTTGTGGTTTTTTGTTTTGGTTTTGGGGTTTTTTTTTGGGTTTTTTTTTATTTGCTTGGTTTGGGTTTGAATTTTCTCTCCTCTCTTGGAACATTTGAACAAAAATTGGAACAAGATTACTCATATTGTAAAATATCTGAAATTGCCTACTATTTTGTCCTCCTAGTCTGTTAGTGGTTTTAGAAGGTGCCATGAAAATGTCTGAAAAAGCAGGCAATTCCTTGGCTGCATTTCTGTTAAGTGTGTAGCTGTGTGTTGCAAAAATTACTTCTATGTCTTGGTCAAGGTTTATAAAAGTGTATGAGGGAAGAGTTGATAAATCATCCACATTAAGGAGAAATCTTATATTTTTATACTGCACAAGAGATATTTCTCTGAGATTATGTTCTATTTGAAGCATAAGGGCCCTTTCTTGATTCCTAGGGTGGTTGTATGGCAAATCTAATGTTATAAGGAAGGCTTGTAAGCTTGCTAGAATGAAGTAATATAAGACATTCAAAGGGTTTATGCTTAAAATTGTGTTTTCAACAGAAGAGAGGTGGTCATATTTTGTCTATGACAGGATTTCTTGAATATTGATCATATAAAGGAGCAATTCTAGGTATTTATTTTTTCTGACTGTGAAGGACTGTTGCTACTGTTGGTGGCATTCTCTTCCCTACTCATGCCTCCACGATGAGACACTTCATTTCACACTGAACTCCAGTTTCTCACATAGCAACTTGTTGAGGGGAGAGGGGAAAAAAAAGTTTATCTTTTCTTGAGTGCAAGAACTTCCATCTCAAGAAAGGCAGAAGAAAACCTACTTTGTTGGTTCTGTCAACAAGAGTTAAGATTCCTATTGTGGCTTGTTTTGTATATTTCTGGTTCAGATACTGAAGGAAATACACCAATAACAAAAAGCATTTATGGAATGGTGAGTGTAAAAATGGCAGCTTCTTATTCAACAGATCTGTTCCTTCTTTGAGTCATGAACATGCCCTCTTCTGGCTTTGGTGGGGAGACAATGTTGTTGTTCCCAAGTCCTTGTTATGTGGAGCTCAGAAGCACAGAATAGCATGGGGTAGATTCTTACCTAAATTATGAGTGGTTTTGTACTTCAACCGATCTGGGAACAGAATTGAGCTTGACTTTCAGATCCTGGGATAACTTTGTATAGCTGTCAATTACTGAAGAAACTGATCTGGCAATTAGTGAAGCAATGAGAAATGTGGTATGTCACAGGACCACTTAGCAGTTGCTTTTCAGGGGACATTTATACCTTCATAGAAACGTTCCCTGGGATAAAAAATGCATTGAATGTCCAAAGAATGGTATCATGTAAAGTCTTGGCTTCACAACTACTAAGCAGCCACCTTTTAAAAGACAGTTTTCTTTAGGGTACAAAGGAAGAGAAAAAAAATTATCCATTTTGAAATTGTTCACCTGCTTGGTTTTGTTCCTATTCCTCCCTTCAGCACTGTAGTTCTTGTTTCTGGTTTCATTTCTGACCATTTCAACATGGTACACAGGCTACATTTACTTCACAGCTGCAGTAATAAACCAGGCTGTGTAAAAGATGTGCTGGTTCTCAGAGCAGGCTTTGCGTGGGAATCCTTTGTCGCCCCATGCCAACTAAAGTATTTAGTTGAAAGAGTTCAGAGTGAATTAAAATGGCTTCTTCTCATCACTCTTCCAGTATTCAGAAGTGTACATATATCTTTAAAAGATATATGCAAGTGGTATTCCAGGATCAGTCTAAGTCTGGTACATTTTTTGGTAGGAATATGATAAGAAAAAGTTATGTATTAAAAGGTTTAGCTTTATGTCTTCCTTGGACTTCAGCTGAAAATTATATACATAAAATAATTAAAAAAAAAAAGAAAGCAAGACTATGGCTTTAAAAACTGTTGTGAGGGGAGGGAGCATACTGTACATATAATCCTGTTCATGCATACATACATATTTGATATGGACAGGCAGTCATATTTTCTTCCACACAGATCAATCATTGTCTTTCAATTCCTGTCTTGTCTGGCATCTGCTGACCCATGCTTTAATTCTGTCAGGTCAGAGATATACGGGCCTTTGTAGTGTGCTTGTACTTCATGTCATGTCCCAGCATTGTTGTACATCTTGTTTCAGAGATATTTTGCTGTAATGTTCTGTGACCTTTTCCATTGAGTGAGGCAGTTGGAGAGCCACTCAGTGAAGGAAAATTGAGCTGTTTTATTCCTCCCTGAGGAGCCTCGTGTTTCCTTTCCACCATTCATTTGAAAGCTATCATTTTCTTGATTTTATAGCTGAAAAAACACCATTGATTCACTGGATGCTAGACGCTAAGAGTCCTCCTATTGACATGCCTATTGACAGTTTTCAGTATATTCTGTGTCTAATTATCACTCTTGGCTAAATGATACACCTTGTGGACTTGAGAGATGGAGTCAATAGCGCTCGCTGTATTGTTCTAGCAGCCCCTATTGAGGGGGGTGTCAAAGCACTGTGATTTATGCAATCAAAAAGAAAATTTCTGTTGGTGTACTGCATAATTAAACCAAGTACAGAGTGACTGGTGGCAAAACCAGCTCTGCCAAAGTCATCAGCAAATGAGAAAAGATCTCTTCAGTAAATGGCTGAGACATTGAAGAATCTCTTTTGGCATCTTGCGTTTTTCAATTTTCAAGTGTTCGATTTTTGTTGGAGAGTTTTTTTTTTCTGCTTTCTATCTCTTCCATTAGATAGTATTAAAAGCTAAGCATATTAATTCATGTCTATGTTAGTAAAGTTATGCTACTAATGCTGTTATAGATGGGAGTACTGGTACGTTTTAAATGACTACTTTTAAATAAAGAATCTAATTATGAGGTTTGCAGACTGAGTCAGGAAGCAAAGTGGCTGCTCTTGGGTTTTGAAAAGTGAAATTGTTACCACTTTATGTGCATCCAGTTGTTGGTCATGAATGTTCATAAATCCTGTTTTTATTTAATGTGATTTAATGTTTTGGTTTGCTCTCAAGTGTTAGATTTTCAGAGACAGAATGTGAAACAGCCAGCTATGGAGTGGTGTACACTTTGCATATGTTCAGGTTTGCTTAAATCTAGACATGTGTATTAAAATATGTGTTCAGTGTATCAGTACATTGAAATCTTAAGAATAGAGATTTTTTTTTTTCCAGAAATGGTATCAAATAATATGGCTCAACATTATGGGCTGCCTTAGAATTAGGGTATATCTAGTTGTGGTTTCTGGTTTGGTTTGTTGGAGGTTTTTTAGGGTGTTTTGGCAGTAGGAATTTTGTGAAGCACCTATAGCAGAGCTTTATGTGCCTGCTATTTTATTTATTGTTGGGCAGTGGAACCAGGTAGAGACCTTATATATCAATAGCCAAATTCTCTCCAGAAGAGAGTTCTTTGTGCTTTTTTAGTCATTGCTAACCATTTTCTCGTGATACTTTTGAGACTCTGAACCATCTTACTCAGGGCT
>WBNQ01041836.1:1183-24652 GCA_013401375.1 Spizella passerina | reverse complement strand
TTTTTTTTTTGTTTACATTGTTTTGCCTCTGGAAGCTATGCCCATATTTTGTATGCCTCATGTCTGATGTGAAGTAGCAGTGACTTGATATGAAGGACATCTTGAAATATTCTGCCTTTGTGAATATGAATGTAGGAATCTGCAGAAACTGTGAATGAACATTTACAACAAACTGTGAGCCTCCTACTGATGCACTCAGATACAAAACAGGAGGCGAGAGAGGGAAGGAAAAGAGATGAATTTGTTTTCCTAGCAAACAGCTGTCTTCTTTAACAGAAGAAACTAAAAAGAAAACAGTGTGTGAAGAGGCCAAAAGCTGCATTAATTACACTATTTTTAGATGCTACAAGCACAATTTTGATAAACACTCTAAACTGTGAAAAAAATGTACTGTCAATGCAATTAAGTCTTTTTCATGGTGCAGCATCATCAATGCATGTGCCTGCTGAGAATATATTGTAGGCTGTGCAATGCAGTTTCCCTTTGATTAATGATTCAAGGCAATCAGTAGGGACCATACCAACTCCTGGGGGATGCCACAGCAAGCAAGCACAATGTCATCATTTAATTTCTTCTCTTGACCTACATTACAGAGTGAAGACTCAGTCACTATTAAGGGCCAAATTCCAGACATGGTTACAGAAAAGCTACTCCTACAGGGTTAAGACTAACACATACAGAGCTTAGGAGAAAAATTTGTACTGGAGACTTATTCTTGGCTATTTGGAGGGATGCTAATTATTTGTTTATTTAGATCAAGTGCAGGATATCAGAATGTGACAGGCTAATCCTTAAGCTACTTTTAATGGCCAGGCTGCTGTGAGTTACTCATACCAGAAAAGCAATTCCTCCAGCCAGGAAACAACTAGTTCTTGTTTCTCAGCTAGTTAGTATTTCTATTTAGCCAAAGTATGGCATTAAAAGCTGGTGTTCTAGCAGCATAGACCTAGAAGTAAGCCTGAAATAATCCTTTTTGCTGGAGGCAGCTAGTAGTGACACCAGTCTGTCAGCTGCATTGCTCTCCTTCAGTGACATGAAGTCCTCCATTTCACGCCAGTGGGCAGTGACCATATTATCTCATGGAGAATTCAGAGCTGAGTGAGGTAATAGTGCAGATTTGGTTTCATAGCCTTCAGCACTTGGAAAACACTAGGAAGCTCAAAATGCTATAGCACCTCCTTCAAACATCATTTTCTACTGTTTGGGAAGCAAAACTGCTCTCTGCTTCCTGAACCAGCTCTCTGTATGGTATTTATTCATTCCCAAGGACTCAGTTATTGTCTTCAAGTACATCATTGTTTCAAGCAAGGATAAGTGAAAGGCCAACATTAGCAACGTTGCCAACAGCAGTGCTACTCTGACATGCTGAAATTTTCTACAGTGAGGATGAAGTTCATCTGCACTAGAGGCATCATTTTCTCCAGGGCTAACTGTTTGAAATTCATTTCCTGAATAACAAAAGGGCATCTCTATGTGCAAAAGCTATTTTCAGCCTTGACTTAATTTATAAACTCTAAGCATCTCCACTATTTTCATTTTTCCCATAAGGAATGGATGCAAGAATAGACATGATGGATGCTAGTCACAATACTTTCTGAACTCCATAAAGCTGCCCAGACACTTCAGAATGAAAATTTACATGATATGAAATGGAACAAAAGAATATAAATGCTTTGATACATGAGATTGCAGATGAGAATAATTCTGGCTGTAGTGGAAATTTTCAGTTTAAGCAACTTCACTGGGTTGTTAAACAGGAAAATACCTACCAGTGGAAGCTTAATATTTTTGCTAAGTAAAAGTAGTATAAAACTTTCTACTTTTCCTGTCTTTAAAGGTAATAATTTAAATCCCTATGATGTTGCTTTGAAATGTCCACAGTCATGTACACTGAAAACTGACTTCAAATTTGTGAATTGCCACCCATTAAGTACTTCCTCTGAGTATGCTCATAAAAAAGATCCAGAACAAAACAGCACACTCTGTTCTCAGGAAGCCCACAAGGAGCTACTTCTGGCCTAGCATAAAACAATTCAGGCAGTAATGCTAGTACTCTGAGGAATGCCTACTAAATTTGAAATTGACCAAAACTTGCAAAGACATGTATTATTTGGAACATTAAAAAGAAATTTGTACTTTCAACTTTTAGTGCATAAGAAAGTTGATTTTAAAATTTCTAAGTCACAGCATCTTTTATTTTCTTATAGGCTGTTCATCAGCTGTCATGAGCTATCATGGTTTTCCTTACCTTCAAACCAGAGACGGTTTAGTGCCTGCACCTTTCCAAATGGAGTGGCACATAAAGTTCACTGTCTCACCGAAAGAGTCTTGAATTAATCAATTTTTAAGCTTTATATGTTACATAAACTTAGTTGTTTCTGTTGCTGAATCCATATAACTGGTGTGTACTTCTTAAACTACTAACTCTTCTGAGCTACTTAAGGGGAATTACGTCCTTTTATAAACATAGGGCATAAAAATACAACTTTCATTTTCTTTTTCCCATCCTCATGTATCTATCTCTCTTTACATAAAGAAGTGTTCCATTATCCCTGAAAACAGTAAAACTTTTAGCCCTCAAAATCTAGATTTCAAAATCCTTCAAGCACCTGGAACTGTGCTTCCAAGCTTAAGCAGTACTGGTGCAAGACTGAGAGAGCTAAGAAGTAAAGTTAATTTATTGACAGACAATCTCTATTCCAAGGATCTCAATCACTCATTAACTACTTCATATAAAAACAGGTCCTTAGACCAAGCACAAGAACCAATGTATCCCATTTGCTGCCCTCCCCTTGTGAGCCCTACCAGCTAAGGACCTCTGTCCTCAACAATTACAAGATTTAATTGGACCCCTTTCAGCAGGAGAAAGGAGAGCAAACCACTCAGTCTATATCACAGACCTCTATTCCCTGAAGACATACTTTAGGCACTTAAATCCCTCATTAGCAAAACCTCAAATGTATATTTTGCTATTGGAAAAATAAGTAAGAAGCAGCCAATCTAAGTGTAAGAATAAATTGGCTTATTTTTTTTTTAAAGAACATAGGACTAAATGTTCTTTAGAGGAGCTCCTCTGACTGTAGAGAAAATCATCTGGGCGTGTTCCTGGAGCAAGAACCCCCTTTCCTGAACTCTGTTGCTGCTGCCTTCCTCTCTCATGTTCTCATGTCTACATTCATCCTCCCCACAGTCACTGTATTGGAGAAGCACAATTTGATAAAAATCAAAACTGACAAACTATCTACCTGATCAAGTGCTTCGATGTCCTTGGAGACCAAAATTCAAGTCCTAAATAGGAAGAACATAAGACTTTAGTGACCACCTAAATAGGATGGCAGCACTAACTGCTATCCCATGGGAGCTTGGAGCCAAAAAGGCCAGAAGAGGGGAGAACAATAATTATCCTTATGAAGATTCACATTGGTGTGTCACACAGAGATCACATTTTTACAAGGCCATTGATGAGTACACCCTGAAGCAGCTGTGAAGGCAGCCCACAAACCAGGACACTTCTCTTAACCTTGTCCTCACTATCACATGAGTGACTTGGCTCAAAACTGCACATGTGAATCAAGATAAACTCTGCCCTTGCAGGAACAACAAAAGACAAAGGGAAACACCATAATTTTGCTCTATTTCAGGAGATAGAGCCACACAAAGACAAAGAAACTTGTTTAAAATGAGCAGCTAAGAGAATTAAAACCTGACAGTCAGTGTGGAGATTGTTGAAGGAGCAACACTGATGAATGCATACCACAGATTTTTTTGGAAGGTATTTTTAGAAAGGGTAGAAAACTCATGATGACTGAACAGCGGGTTAGGGAGGTAATTAGAAACAAGAAGTTTCTAATTTGACAAAGCTGTGTCAAACCTAAGAAAAAATGAAGTTATCATGAACCCTGGCAGATTAACTATAAAATCATAACCAAGAGGGCCCAAAATAGGGTTTGAAGAGCAACTGTCAAAAGAAATTAAACTAAATATAAAATCTTTCTTCAAGCACATCAGTAGCAAGAAATTTGGCAAAGTCTGTAAGGGAAACAGTTGATCAAAGTACTCAAGAGCAACATGACAAAGGACAGAATTGCAAAGAATAAAGTTCTTTGTATTAGTGCTCACTGTAAAAAAAAAATTGGGCAGAATTCCATGCTGAAATTTTTATTTTGGGTGGCCTGTGTAAAGGATACCTCTGAATTCTGTCATATTTTACAGTTACTTTAAAGCAATGAGTAGTAAATTGCAAAACCCCTCTAGCATACAGTACACAGTTCAAAGAGAAATCAGGGATGAAATCAGTATTTACCAGCAGTAGTAAGTAACCTTTCTGTACAAAGCTGTCAAAATACTTGGAAAGGGTAAGTGCAAGTTGAGTTTTTCAAAGCAGGTTAGGTGATAATTAGATTTACATACCCAAAGAAAAACAACAGAGGTGGTGAAGGGTTTGGAACAAAAATCTTATGAGGAGCAGCTGAGGGAACCAGTGTTGTTTAGCATGGAGAAGAAGAGATGGGGAATGGCACCTTAACACTCTCTACAACTGCCTGACAGGAGATTGTAGCAAGGTGGGGGTCATTCCCTTCTCACAGGTAACAAGTGACAGGACAAAAGGAAATGGCCTCAAGTGGGGCCAGGAGAGGTTTAGATTAGTTAGGAAAATTTTCTTCAACAATTATCAAGCATTGGAACATGTTGCCCAAGGAAGTGGTGGAGTCACCATCCCTGGAGGTATTTAAAAGACATGCAGATGTGGCCCTTAGGGACATGGTTTAGTGGTGGAATTGGCAGAGGTAACTTTATGCCTGGACTCAATGATCTTACAGGTCTTTTCCACCCTAAATGGTTCTCTGATTGGATATAAGGAAAATTCACAAGGGTTGATGAAAGAGACCTTATATTTTAATAATACAGATGTGATTTTATCTTCACCAATAAGAATATGACTAATCTATTTTCAATACTTGAATAATAGTTTATGTGGTAAAGAATTTCCGCCTCCATGTGCCTCACAGTACACTCCTTGAGACACTAATTTTGGTTTATTAATTCAGTGGAAAATTGAATGCAACAGGTTACAAGAAAAAAAATACATTATCATTCAAAGTAAAATAAAAGTACTGTAATGAATAGTGCCAAAATACCTGCCTGAAAATAGGTTGCTCAAAGTCTTTGAGACAATTTTAATGTCTTTCCTTTCGTGTGTTAGTGTCTGCCTCTAAACTGTTCCTTTCATTGGGGCAGGCTTACCTAAATGACCTGAACTTGGAAAAAATTTGCTAGAAATGACCTAGCAAAGAGATAGTTTTTTTTGTGTGTTGCACTTTGGTCCTATTCTCAATATGTTGAAAGATTGTATTTCTCAATTTTTATGCAGCCTTTTCAGAGCAGTCCTTTCAAAGTGATATCGCTCCCCATTTGTACCCAGATGTCTGCTTATATGGACAAAGGGGATGTCAGAGCCAATGCATTTTCCAGAACCAATCTTCATCCCCTTTCCCCTGAACTATGCACATTGGACTTTTCCTCCCAGAAATTTGAGTGAGATCTATCTTGCCTAACTATAGCTATCTACAACTTTCATTCTTATGTTTTCTCTTAATAATATCATCTTTGTGTAAGTCCAAGGATTCATCTGATTTTGTATTCTGTTCCTATCAATGGCTATAGCCACCCACTGGATGAGACTGAAAACAGGGACAACCACATAGAACCATAGGAATGGTGTGGGTTGGAAGGAACCTTGAAAGACCATCTAATAAAACTCTGCCATGGGCAGGCACACCTTTCACTAGATCACTAGATCAGGTTGCTCAGAGCCCCATCCATAACCTTACCTGAACAGGACTCCCCTCAGTACTTTCCTAGCTTCCAGATGTTTTCCACTGTGATAATTTACAGAGCCTGATGTGATTTCTGGGTTACTAACCCTAACAGAAGATTCTTCCAAGCGCTTGTCCATTTCCTCCTAGAGACCATGTAACCTTCAATTACTCACAACATCGCTTATCAGCAAGCTCCTCGGTTCTCATTCCAATCCCATGAAAAAATTGTTTTTTCTGTTTTGCAATGGGCTTTCAGAATGATTTCATGTCCCTAGTTCTTGTATTTGAAGAGGCAGCATGCAGTGTCTCCTTTTGCCACGGCTTCATGATTTTAGGATTATTATATGCCTGTCTCCTCCATGTCCACCATCTCTATGTCATCTATTTGTGTCATCTGTTGTGGGTTAACCTTGGCTGGCTGTTGGGTGCTTGCCAAGCTGCTCTATCATTTCCCTCTCTGTAAAAAGAACAGGGGAAAAAATTGGAAAAAAAAAAGAAAAAACCTTATGGGTAGAAATAAGGACAGGGAGAGATCACACTTCAGTTTTTGTTGTGGGAGAAACTTGACTTAGGGAAATTCATTTAATTTATTGACAAACACAGTAAGATAGCAAGAAATAAGATAAAATCTAAAAGCTTCTCCCCCTTTCCCTTTTCTTCTCAGGCTTAGCTTCCCTACAGACATCTCTACCTTTTTCCCTGTGAGCAGAATAGAAGATGGGGAATGGGGATTTCAGTCAACTCCTTGTGCATTTTCTCTGCTGTTCCTTGCTCCTCACACTCTTCAAGCATGGGGTCACTCTCATGGGATACAGTCCTTCATGAAGTGCTCCCCACAGGCTGCAGTTCTTAGCAAACCCCTTCCACTGGGTGCAGTCCTTCAGGAACAGGCTGCCCCAGTGAGGGCCCCCCTTAGGGTCACAAGTCCTCCCAGAATAACTGCTTGGCCAGGGGCTCTTCTTTCCGTGGGCTCACAGGTTCTGCCAGGACCCTGCTCCAGCATGATCTTCCCATGGGGTCATAGCCTCCTTTGGGTACCCCACCTGCTCTGGCACGGGGTCCTCCAGATATCTGCTCCACCATGGACCTCCATAGAGTGCAGGGGCTCACCATGGGCTGCAGGGGAGTCTTTGCTCTGGTGCCTGGAGCATCCCCTCCCTCCCATTCTTCATCTATTCACAGCTGCCTCTCTTACACATCCTCACAGTGCTCTCCCAGATGCTGCTTCCCAGCAGGTTTTGCCCTTTCTGAAATACATTATCCCAGAATCACTACCATCATCACAAGAGAGTTTGGTCTCCAGTGGCAGGTCTGTCTTGGAGCCAGGCGACCTTGGCTCTATCAGACACAGGGGAACCTTCTGGCATCTTCTCAGAGAAGCCACCTCTGCAGTTCACCCTGCTACCAAAACTTGGCAGTGGGACCCCAATACACATGGACAGCCCCCAAGTCACAGCTTGTATGGAAGCTGTTCCCTGCCTTTGACTGTTCATTGGTTTTTCCTGAATATTTTTTTCCTTTTCGGCAACATGACCTTTTTGAGAAGAGAGAATATGAATAATACGGTGTTCAAGATATGGATGAACCACACACCTGCAAACATACACTTTTATAGTTTTCTACACATACACATGTTCTTTTATGGTTTTCTGTCATTTTCCTATCAATTCCTAGCACTTGATTCTTTCTGATTGTTACTGAGATGGTAGGTCCATAAAAATAACTGTCATAATCAATAACACCTCTGTGAAATTATTGGTTTTCCAAAACAGAGAGATTTTTCCAGCCTTCTTTGCTAAAATGTCCCATTTTCCATCTTACAATACCTCTGGTGTTGATTAAACATGTATTTACTGAATATTTGGGATGAAAATTAGCAGTAGTAAAAAGGTGAAAATAACAAAAATGTTGAAGCCATTTGCATGGCTCTTGCCCTAAACAAGCCCTACTAGCATTACTTTTTCCTCATGTATTAATTCAACTTTTATCACACAGTAAAAGTCAGAAAGGCAATAAATTCTCATACAAAATAAGAAAAACATTCATTTGCCTGTGACCAAGCCAAATACTTGCCCAGCACCCAGATTAGGATACATTTACTGCCACCCTGAACCCACCCTGAGCAGCACTCAGCAAACCAGGTGATGCTTGGTATGCCAAGCAGCTGGGTCTAGGGATGCTATAATGAGTCTGAAGTTTTAATTTTCCCTAGGGAAATATAAATCCTGCATGCATTCAACTGCTGTATTTCTGATACACGTGTTTGCGTAGAGAAGATAATGAGATATTTATAAGTGGCATGATACATTACCCCATAAAATTGATGAGTGATCCATGCATCACACTCTAAGAAAATCAAAAAATTAATCAGTCACAAACTATCCCTTCGTGCTTCTGAATTCTAATTTCTTAGAGGAGCTGTGCAAACTGTAAACTATTAGGAAGTCAAAAGTTAACATTCTGCAATAACACGTGATTTATCCATCTGATTTGAAAACTACCTAATGGAAAGATTTAAGTGCTTATCTCTTTCCTTAAATAACACAGGTGAAAGACACAGTCAGAAGTGCAAAACAATAGAAAAAAATCCACAAAAATTGCATGTTCAGGAGGTTTTGGCAGGGAGAAGAGCTATCCAAAACCATTAAGGTATACAGCCTAGGCAGGAAGCCTTTCATTGTGAATGATACAGGTTATGGGATTATCTTTCAGAAGTTTCTTTCAATAATTTGTGAAGAACTGTTCAAGGGCTGGAATAGATGGATGACTGGAGAAAGCACACCTCCACCATTACAATATAAGAGCCAAAAACTTGGCATGAGTCTTTGGACATGAGAGTTCATTTCACTTTTGGGCTGCTCCAGAGGCACTATAAGTATTACCTGTTCCTTTCCTGGAGCTGGCTATAATTCAGTCTTAGACAAGATGTACTTAGAAAAAGTGTGTGTTTCAGAGTCCTGCCAAGATCAGAAATATTCACAACAGACAGTTACTCCACACTGACGCAATGCCTACTTTAACTAAATCTATAGTTTAAAAATCCCCACAGATATTTCTAGTGAGAGACATTGAAGAGACAGTTCTTCAGTTCATTGATTCAGCTAGATTTTGGGTTGTCTGTAATCCTTAAACACTGAATAATTTCATAGATGGAAGAATTAATTGTATCAGATAAGACTGAGATACTTGTTTTAGAAGGAAGAAGGACAAAGTAAAAGCAAGCATAACTATGTTCAACTGAACCCACTGAGTTAATCTGGTTTGCTCTCTTATACCCTTTATGAAGACATTTGCTTCCATCTCCTTTATCACTGTTATTTCATTCTTTCTTTTGAACTTTTGGACTAAATGACTATTGAAAATCTTAGCAAATACCTCCTAAGATTTTTGAAATTTTTATTTTCAAAGGAAAAGTCATGGCTTAAATTTATTTCAGCTTGAAAAATAAGAAACTTTCAACCCTGTCAATATAGGAAAAATATTTTAAAAAATTACTTGGAAGCAAGCATCAGCTATACAAAAGACATGTAACAGAAACTTGAGCGAATTACTGTCAGGCACAATGTTCATCTGAATATTCAGATGAACCTAAATATTTTTTAAGAGTTTTACTATCCCTCCTGACCCCTGAACTGAATAAAAAAACAGGATACAAGTTCCTCCAAGCTGTAGAGATCCCCACTGAAGAAAAAAAGGAATTTTTGGTTTATGTTCAGAGGCATCTAATTAAATAGAGAAAATGACATTCATGCAGATAGTACCCATGCAATTGTCAGTGCACACAAGGAGTCTGCAGCATGTGTATTCTAATATTGAATGTGAAATGAAAGTTTTTAATAGCTCTAGAAGGCTCAAATGGATATTATAATGACTTTTTAACAATATTCCTTATTCNGCAACATGACCTTTTTGAGAAGAGAGAATATGAATAATACGGTGTTCAAGATATGGATGAACCACACACCTGCAAACATACACTTTTATAGTTTTCTACACATACACATGTTCTTTTATGGTTTTCTGTCATTTTCCTATCAATTCCTAGCACTTGATTCTTTCTGATTGTTACTGAGATGGTAGGTCCATAAAAATAACTGTCATAATCAATAACGCCTCTGTGAAATTATTGGTTTTCCAAAACAGAGAGATTTTTCCAGCCTTCTTTGCTAAAATGTCCCATTTTCCATCTTACAATACCTCTGGTGTTGATTAAACATGTATTTACTGAATATTTGGGATGAAAATTAGCAGTAGTAAAAAGCTGAAAATAACAAAAATGTTGAAGCCATTTGCATGGCTCTTGCCCTAAACAAGCCCTACTAGCATTACTTTTTCCTCATGTATTAATTCAACTTTTATCACACAGTAAAAGTCAGAAAGGCAATAAATTCTCATACAAAATAAGAAAAACATTCATTTGCCTGTGACCAAGCCAAATACTTGCCCAGCACCCAGATTAGGATACATTTACTGCCACCCTGAACCCACCCTGAGCAGCACTCAGCAAACCAGGTGATGCTTGGTATGCCAAGCAGCTGGGTCTAGGGATGCTATAATGAGTCTGAAGTTTTAATTTTCCCTAGGGAAATATAAATCCTGCATGCATTCAACTGCTGTATTTCTGATACACGTGTTTGCGTAGAGAAGATAATGAGATATTTATAAGTGGCATGATACATTACCCCATAAAATTGATGAGTGATCCATGCATCACACTCTAAGAAAATCAAAAAATTAATCAGTCACAAACTATCCCTTCGTGCTTCTGAATTCTAATTTCTTAGAGGAGCTGTGCAAACTGTAAACTATTAGGAAGTCAAAAGTTAACATTCTGCAATAACACATGATTTATCCATCTGATTTGAAAACTACCTAATGGAAAGATTTAAGTGCTTATCTCTTTCCTTAAATAACACAGGTGAAAGACACAGTCAGAAGTGCAAAACAATAGAAAAAAATCCACAAAAATTGCATGTTCAGGAGGTTTTGGCAGGGAGAAGAGCTATCCAAAACCATTAAGGTATACAGCCTAGGCAGGAAGCCTTTCATTGTGAATGATACAGGTTATGGGATTATCTTTCAGAAGTTTCTTTCAATAATTTGTGAAGAACTGTTCAAGGGCTGGAATAGATGGATGACTGGAGAAAGCACACCTCCACCATTACAATATAAGAGCCAAAAACTTGGCATGAGTCTTTGGACATGAGAGTTCATTTCACTTTTGGGCTGCTCCAGAGGCACTATAAGTATTACCTGTTCCTTTCCTGGAGCTGGCTATAATTCAGTCTTAGACAAGATGTACTTAGAAAAAGTGTGTGTTTCAGAGTCCTGCCAAGATCAGAAATATTCACAACAGACAGTTACTCCACACTGACGCAATGCCTACTTTAACTAAATCTATAGTTTAAAAATCCCCACAGATATTTCTAGTGAGAGACATTGAAGAGACAGTTCTTCAGTTCATTGATTCAGCTAGATTTTGGGTTGTCTGTAATCCTTAAACACTGAATAATTTCATAGATGGAAGAATTAATTGTATCAGATAAGACTGAGATACTTGGTTTAGAAGGAAGAAGGACAAAGTAAAAGCAAGCATAACTATGTTCAACTGAACCCACTGAGTTAATCTGGTTTGCTCTCTTATACCCTTTATGAAGACATTTGCTTCCATCTCCTTTATCACTGTTATTTCATTCTTTCTTTTGAACTTTTGGACTAAATGACTATTGAAAATCTTAGCAAATACCTCCTAAGATTTTTGAAATTTTTATTTTCAAAGGAAAAGTCATGGCTTAAATTTATTTCAGCTTGAAAAATAAGAAACTTTCAACCCTGTCAATATAGGAAAAATATTTTAAAAAATTACTTGGAAGCAAGCATCAGCTATACAAAAGACATGTAACAGAAACTTGAGCGAATTACTGTCAGGCACAATGTTCATCTGAATATTCAGATGAACCTAAATATTTTTTAAGAGTTTTACTATCCCTCCTGACCCCTGAACTGAATAAAAAAACAGGATACAAGTTCCTCCAAGCTGTAGAGATCCCCACTGAAGAAAAAAAGGAATTTTTGGTTTATGTTCAGAGGCATCTAATTAAATAGAGAAAATGACATTCATGCAGATAGTACCCATGCAATTGTCAGTGCACACAAGGAGTCTGCAGCATGTGTATTCTAATATTGAATGTGAAATGAAAGTTTTTAATAGCTCTAGAAGGCTCAAATGGATATTATAATGACTTTTTAACAATATTCCTTATTCCATTTAAGGAGAGAGTTGCTAATCAATTTGCTTCTTTATTTCTGATTTTGTTTTAGAAAGGCATAAATTGCACAAATATTGTTACATTCCACGTGATGCTCAGTCACAAATAAATCAAGTAGAAAGTAAAGATTAATTTGTGGTGGAAACAAGAAAAAGAAAATGAGGCCTGTTATTCTCCAGTATAGGAGTGAAAAAAACAAGAAAATTACAAATATAACTACTATGACAAGGGACAAGATTTTTCTGAGAAGGACGAAGTTAGTCTTAAACTGAGGTAACAAATCTCNTGTTAATGAAAAATTCCAATAATTTTTCATTAAATTGTTATGAAAATAATAATTTATTATATTTTATTTATATATTATAATACATCTTACAATATATACTATGTATAATATATAATAATATATATCTTATTATAGATATTTTATATATATTATAATAATTTCTGATCTTCTCTAAATTGTCTGGCTTCTACATAATTTTATTTAAAAACTTTTTTTTCAAAATATTATGGCAAGATAACTATTAAAGTGGCTTATCTTTTCATAACTAATTTTCCAGGGACTGACTACTAAAGGATGATGGTCAAAATTACTCTTTTTTTTTTCCCTCAGGAAGCTTGGAGTTTCCCAAACTTGCCTCTTTTTCAAATTCTTCATTGTCAAGCTGTTATGATTCCCTCCCTCAGCAAGATAAAAATTCACCGTTGTTCTCAGGATTGTCTTTTACTGGATCTCTCATATTACACTGCTGGTACATTTGAAGATTTGCTCTGCAATACCTCTGCCCAGAGGGACAAGGACTGCCTATGAAATTTGAATGGCATCACTATGGGCAAGGCAGAAGAAAGAAAGAAAGTAACAAAAAAAAATGTCCAACCAAAAACTTTGCGTTCAATCAGCACCATTTTCTCTTCTTCCATCTGACCTTTTCAAAATCAAGATAAAGATTACTTTAAATGAGGTGTACAAAACTACAAACACCAGCTAGTTGTCCTAGTAGTTTTCTTTGGGGAAAACTTTTATTTGAAAGAAGTGAGTCATTAGTTTCTGGGCTTTCCAAATGACAAAAATGCCTTCACTGCTCTTCCCTCAAGCACTGCTCTACTTGCCCTCTGTAGCATTGGATTCTTGTTGGCAACAGTAGCTAGTTTTTGCTTCAGGACTGGATTATCCTCTGAGACCCCTAGTCTCTCTGAAAAAAGGAAGCAAATTCCATGGAAAAAACCACAAAAGCATAAGTAGACCTATTTCTATAAACAGCAGAAGAACAGCATATTTCTAGAAAGTTCTAAAATGAGATAACAAAGCCAAGAAATAAAAAGCAGAACTAGTTTTGCTGATTTTGAGATAACTGTGGGCAGCTAAGCTAATTCCTGAAGCTGGAGATTTGCTCAAGCCACCATACTTGTACCTGGGCAAGCTGCAGATACTGGGCTCCCTAAGGCAGCCCAGAGGGAGTAGGCACATCCTTCCACGGGATACACTTATCCTTCCACAGTCAGAGGTACACAGTGAGACCCAAAAGGGATTGCAAGAACCAGGAAACCTGAATCTGGATTCTTGCTCTTCAAATAATACCAACCATTGCTGAAGGGAATGAAACAGAGTCCACGTTTAGGAGACCTGTGTTCAAACCACTAAAGTGAACAGAAAGACCAACCAGAGCGTACTAGAACAAGATACTGCTGGGGAATTACTGTGCCTGCACCAAAGGCCAGTTATGTTAATGTTGAACCCTGCCTACAGCTGCTAACTCTAGTGTGAAGACATCTGAGCCCTTAGTGGCACAGCAGTCTGGGGACATCCTGTGTGCCAGGAACAATGGCCGCCCACAACACGACTCCCTGTCTAATCAGAGATTTTGTCAGGCTTCTTCCCACATGAACAGCGTGCCTCCCATCCAGGCTATTGCTGGGGCAGCAGTGACTCACTGCACCCCTGCCAAAGTACTCAGGACTTTGCCATGAAAACAGCCACCATGCAACCTTCACTCCTGGCCGCTCCTCACAATTTCCCCTTGAATCTTTGTCACAGATTTCATTTCTCCGTGCTCTGCAGAAACTTCTTTCTGACACTTTCATGCCCTGAATAGAGAACACCCAAATCAGCTTCCTCATGTGTTTTTAGCAGTGCTTGCACTGAGTTTCTGCTTCAAATGTGAGAACAGGATGCCCTGACAAAACAGCTCCACGTCCCGAGCCCAAGTGCGCAGTCTGCCACCATAACTGCTCTGATTAAAATAGAAAGCATTACTGAATGTAGACAAAAAGGGCCATGAAGTACAGATTGCTAAGGTCAGAAGGATTCTGCAAATGGGTTGTGACTTACAGTACAATCATTTACATTTACAGTACCGACACTAAAACCAATGGTCTAAGTGCACTATCAGTGTGCTTCTCAATGCTTTTTAAAGAAATGTTTCTTTTCTAAAATGCCCAGAGGAAGGTGAATTCTCAGCATGAGCTAATATGCTCAGAAACCTCATTGAAAGACTTCCCGAACATAGGAAGCAATACTAAGCAGCACAGATCTAGTGGAATTTGATGGTGTAGTTATAATTAGAGTTTGAAATTTATTTTCAAATGAAAATGCAGCATTTTAATACATACTGTTTCCTAAACAAAAATATTCATTTCATGAGTACAAGCCTTGGACTCTTCCATCAGGATTTCCTCAACTTACTTAGAGCACCTACAAACCTTCACTCTGTCCACTATAAATTTCTATAGTGCACTGTAATTTCTATAGTTTTGCATGAACACTCCAGGCTTTTAAACTAAGATATAAGGTATTGTTTCAGTTTTATATATATATATATATATACTTTTTTTTTCCCAAAAAAAGGAAGCTTTCAGAAATGGAAGAAACATTTAAATAAATTCTTGAAAATAGTAGCTTCACTGATCAATATTGCTAGGTGAGAGAACTGCTATCCCCATATTTCTGTTATCCCTTGAGAGAAGGATGTGGTCATAAATATGAGAAAGCAGAAGTCTTCCAAGCTGCCAAAATATCTGGACATCATATAACTTTCCCCACAATAATATAATAACCTGCTGCATCTGCTTGCCTTTATTAAAGTATATGTGGGAAATTTCTTCCTCAAGTTAAAAGCTGTGCCTTGGAATAGTGGGATACTGCCTACAAGGTAGTATTTTACAGTTTCATCTGACCGCTCAATTTTCCTTCATGATGCGTACTTTCTACCACTACCGCTTTCCAAGAACTTGGAGGAAAGGGCAGAACACTTTTGTCCAGAAGTGAGCAAATGAATAATTACTTTATAGGTATTTAGTTCTTTAAGAAATGCCAACTGATTTTGTCCAAATATAAACTAATATTATGCATGGACATGTTAATATTAATCTTGAATTCCAGATATGAATTCTATACAGCTACCTCTTAAATTACTGTCCTAAAATGTATTTGCTGTCTTGAAATGACAACACAGTCAGCAACAAATTAATTCACATCACTGAAAAATAATATATATATAGCGTTATAAAGTTAGGGCTAGAAACACAGCGATTGAAAATGCCAAGACAAGGCTCTTTTGACCCACATCTCACTCCCAAGTCCAGGAAATGAAGCCTATACTTGAGTCTTATCAGCACCCCTTGGAATCTGGCAGCACAAGAGGGTAATCACACAGCGGTGCCGCAGTGTCAGCGCCCTGTCAACCGGGGCCTTGCAGCCGCAGAACAAAACCCTTGTCTGACCAGGGATAATATCTAAAACAGGCTCAGCAAAGCACAACTGAAGGGCTAATAATCTCTGCCCTAGAGAGTACACCCTCTGGCAGTTTGATGCTGCACTGAAATTCATAAGCAAGGCTCTTTGGTCATTGCCAACCTCCTGAAATATCCATAAAACTCTGCACAGTCTATTGCTTCTGTTCTTGAAGCTGAGAAAGAGTTGGTACTTTAAAAGAAAAGCTACAGATAAAAAGTGTCAGGGTGGGAGAAATGCAAGTAAACAAGTTCAGGTGTTTAAATTTTTTACTATTTATTTATTATACCTATTTTTTCTTTTCCTTCTTCATCAGCATTTTTTCCCTAACATGCTGAATAGGCCTTCAGCTCTGGGTTTTGTTTCTCCATCTGATTCATCCCACCCAGGATCTATGAAGTTGGCAGCATGCTGTACAATTTCTCTCTGCTTATTTCTTCCCCCTGCAGGTTTACAATAGTGAATTTACTGCAGCAGAGAATATATCATTCTGATCAAATTTTGAAAAATGATTCTATATACATTTGAATGAGATGGTTTATTTAGTTTTAGTCCTTAATTTTTCTTACAATGTTTCAATAAATCCATTATCTAGCAAAACAAGGAAATTATAGGGAGAAATGTCTTAATGCACCAAGGAACACATTTTTACTGTTACATTTGGGTATTATAAAGAGCTGTGATTGCCTCCAAAAAACTTATTTCAAGGGGACACAATGGTATAGATTTTTAAATGGTATGTGCTAGCTCATTCTAAAAGCATCCTTGCTGGTTGCTCTCTTCCTGTCCTCTCTTTGTACAGGAGGTTCATTGAATCACAGCTTTTCTGCCTGCCTGAGTTTCACCCACTCGTTATCAGGAATGAATCACATCTCCGTAGCATCTCCTCTCCTCCCAGCCAGTCTCCAAACAGAAGAACCAGCCCACAGATCAGCTCCTGATCTCAGTCATGTGAGTGATTCTGCCACCCCAGCGGATGTGGGCGACCACCTGTGGTGTGTGCACAGCTCTGGGTGTGCACAGCTCTGGGTGGGCACAGCTCTGGGTGGGCACAGCTCTGGGCGTGCACAGCTCTGGGTGGGCACAGCTCTGGGTGTGCACAGCTCTGAGTGTGCACAGCTCTGGGTGGGTACAGCTCTGGGTGGGCACAGCTCTGGGTATGCACAGCTCTAGGTGGGTACAGCTCTGGGCGTGCACAGCTCTGGGTGGGCACAGCTCTGGGTGGGCACAGCTCTGGGTGGGCACAGCTCGGCACTGGGTCTGCACTGCCCCAGGGATGTCAGGGGAGCCCTGTCCCAAGCAGTGGGAAGTCATAAACTTATAAGAGCTGCCACAGTACTTGCTGAAAAGTCTCTTTCCTTCCCGTGCTGTCTCTCCTTGCTTGTGAAATGACCCCACTACTCCCCTTAACACAGTTCTAAGTCAAAGTTTCTAACCCACACTTTATTGGCACCACCCAGAAGCTGTTGCATTTTTCACTTATACTGCAGGTAATGCTTTAACCCCATTCCTGAAAGGGACTTAGATTATTGACTGATATATGGTTCAAAAATAGCTGGTCTATCTTTTCTTCTTTTTTTTTTTTTTTTCCCTGAAACTTGTAAAAGCAGCTGACAACCTGGGGTTCAGATTGTCCCATATTTCAAAAGAGAAATAGATGTTCTACTCATATAGAAATTACTGTCTATTGTACTCCTGAAGTCCTGGAGCTGTGTTGAGCTTTTCCACCAAAGATAAAATAAATACATTCACACTAACAGCTTCTTTTGACAGTTTTTGTTATTTTTACTTTATGCACATGGTTTTTCAAAAAGAGGCTTTATTGCCCAGAGCTTTCTTTCCAGAGTCCATTCTTCATTATATCATATCAAATAAAGTAACAGAAAGAACACAGTGGGACAAGAGAGCAGAAGAGGAGTGGGAAAGAGCAAATAGGAAAAAAAATTAGCTCCTCAGAGCTCAGGAACACAGTGTCATTCAAATCATGTGAATACTGATGGCTGAACTTTCCCTGAGGAGAGAGGCAAGAGTGAGAGCAGTTGACAGAGTAGAGCTTGGAAAGAAATTATTATACCAACTAGCTTTGAGATTTTAAGTGCCTCACAATGAATATGTCATTTTGGAATATCATTTTGTTGGGCTTTTTATGAATTCAAGGATAATTCAGAAATCCTCCACATTCAGAGTTCATCTTTCTTGCCCAAAAAGCCATAGTGTATCACCATGTTAAATATCTATAACTATGTGACCTAGGTATCCCAGCTGAGATAGTCACATCCTAAAAGATAAAAATATTATTTCAAAGGACTGACCACTAAAACATTACAAGACACCTAATTAATCTAAGCATCACCATATTATATAAGCATCACCAAATTATATATTATTCAGATTGCACTCTTGAAAACTGTGCGAAGACTCATAATGCATCCCAACATCCTGATGTTACTGGATTAAGCCACAGAAGTGGAACAGGACAGCAGATCTAATCTGAAAAAAAATTTATTCCTTTGACAGAATAAAAATTGGGACAGGTGAGTAAAGGAACAACAATAAAGGATCCAAAAGAATACAATACATTTTATCCTATTTTTGACTAATTTATCACTGGTTTGGTGTTTAGAGGAGAGGTGGAAGAAGACTACATGGGAAGGAAAACTAGGGAAGCAAGTAAACTAAAAGGATGAACACTCTTCACTACCACTCCTTTCATCCTTTTCCAGAGCCACAGACCCATTAGGACAGTGAGGAATCTCCTACTTTTTGAGTGCTGTCCCAGTAAGACTTGGCACAGAGGTGGGATGTAGATTTACTATCACACCCATGAAAATCTTGAGCAAGTCCTGGGAGATACTTGGTTTGTACTGCCACCTATTTCTCTCCCATCTGGGAGTCTCATTTTGACATGCAAGGCCATCTCTTTTACAAGACAATTTACACATATTTCTGTGAACTTGAGACAAATGAGGTAACTCAGTAATAGTCTCAACAGCCCAATCCTGCTGCAGGTTCACCACATCACAGAGCAGCTGATGAGACCATGTGTTCTGCCTACATCTTTCCAGCACCTGAGACAAGAACGGCTTTTTCTATTTTTGCTGCTTTCTTCTAGTACATTTTGTCTTAAGAAAAAAAAAAAACCAAAAAAACTTTTAACCAGAAGTCCATCTCAACTAAGTTTTTCTCCTCCATCCCTTCCCCAGTACCTAAGGGAATGGTCAAATGGTCATTAATTCTAAATATAGTAAAAGGCACTCAAGCAGGACTTTTAACCATTAAAAAAACAACAACAACAAAAAGTCAAACAAAAACCAAAACTAGAACACAACAAAATAAAACCACACATTTTCTAGAAAAAAAAATAAAAGGAAGTTTAAAAGGAGCGCAAAATCACAAAAATGGAAGTCAGTTCTTGTTTAACATTTCCAGTGCTTGTCCTTACCTCTTCCCCTCTTTCTTATCTATCCTGCACAGATAAAGATGTGCTAATATTAGAGAAGCCCACTGTACCTATTGATATCTGCAGTAGCATGTATCCCCCTGTAACAAGAACAGATCTGTAAAACAGAGAAGCCAGCTTTAGGGACTTGACATCCACTAAAAAGCTGATATAGCTACACTCCCAGTTATTCAAAACTGGAAATTATCTCTGAATTCATTGTGACAAAGAGAGAGACACTTAAATGCCTTTAATTCTCTAAGTTTATTTATAGAACCACAATGCAACTCTGCTTCTTCCCCTATGTAAGAAAGTGCTACGCTATTATTAGTAACACCAAACAAACATTATATGGATTTCAGAGTTTCCCATGTTAGCAGTGAAATTGCCAAGGTAATGAAACAATATTTATTATACTATATAAGCCTTCTCATTATTATATTCAGAGAAGACACTCTGATACTCAACTACTTCAGCTTAGCAAAAGCTCACACATCAGCTGTTTTGTTGGAGTGGGGGGATGAATCTGACTGCAGCTTCTTCTTTGAGATATCTTTGCCTACACGTTGTTCCTGGATCAGTGTTTCTCTTCCATGTTTGCTGGATAAATAATTTTCTTTAATATATACAGCAAACAATTAAAGAGGAATTTAAATTAAGGTATTTGTGTTGATGGGCATTTTGGAACTGGCAAAGCCAGCTATTGCAACCAGAATTCCTTTGCAAACATGCCATACCCTGCTTGTTTTGGGCCTCCATATTTAAGTGGTATTGAAGATTCAGACTTCTAAGTTAACTTTAACATTCAGGAGAAAATGGCAAAAGTGAAAAAAATAATAATTTTCAAAAAATATACAGCAGAAGGAAGAAAGGGCAGTTGGATAAACAAAATTTTCATGAACAATCCTTACATGGAAGTGAAACCCACTTGGAAATCATCCATCTCCATGCTTGCCATCACTGTTGTGTAATTTTTCTTACCCAAGTAAGTTAAGTTTTCTCCAAGCTTTCTTCTTGTTTTGCTTAAATTTCAAGAAAATATAAACCAAAACTGTCTCTAGAGGGAGATCTGCTTTTATGCTCACTCAATCTGCTCTATACATTTGCAACCAATCTACAGTATAACACAAAGGTTAGCCCAAATGTTAAAAAAAATCTATAGCTATGCTAAAATTTCAAATAACAAATATTTGAGAGCATTCAAAAACGAAACAGCTATAAAATCACAATTCAGTGTTTTCTTGGCAGGCAAAATATGTCAGTCATTAATTGCAATTTAACTTCCACACATGAGAGCAGGTACTTACTATTAGCAAAATTATTTTCTAAAAAACAGGACAAAACATCTCCCTGTGCTACTCCCATGTAGGGGCATCACGCGAACAGGAGGAGGAAGATAGGCAGACAAAGGAAGACATAGATCTCATAGGCCAGTAACTACCCAGAAAATTCCTGTGTGAGCTTTGAAAGAATTGCAGTGCTGTCCAGGTGAGCACATTGTCACCTGGCAGCTCTGATGTTGGGATAATGGTGCCAGTGACCTGGATTTAGAGGTTAAGGGAGCCAAGCAGGCTAACGCATTTTTCTTAATTCCGCTTGGTAGCAGAACGCAGGACACAATTTACTTTCATCTGGATGGGTTTCCAGTGCCTCTGCAATTGACTGTTCCAGGGGTGGAAATACAGCCCTATCATCTGCCATTGGCTGATCCAGACTTTAATGGAATAGGGTGAAGATCTGAAATTCATGTAATACATGGATGTTGTTATTGCGTGGGGCAACGCATCAAAACAAGTTTTTGAGAAGGGGAAGACAATAGTCCAAATCTTTCTCAAAGCTAGTTTGACCATAAAACAAAGTAAGGTCAATGGACTTGCACAAGACATCAGCTTTTTAGGAATAAAACGGCAAGATGGAGTGGATTGCCAGATCCCAGTGGATGAAAGTAACAAGATAATAGTAATATCTCCACCAACAAGCAAAAAGTCAACACAGGCTTTCTTAGGCATTGTGGGGTTTTGGAAGTGGCCCCACTGTATCATGAGCTACCATGAAATAAAAAGCATATGAATAAATTCACTGATGAGTGATGTAATTTTGTAGGAGACCATCAAAGGTAGAAAGCTGTTGTTGTGTAGTACACATGACAAGTCACAGAAACTGCTGAAGGACAAGGTGAATTGAGTCAGTCTGTATAGCTGAAAGCCATCAAGCTGACTTTAGACATTGCTGAATGATAAAAATGGCCAATACTTTACAATGAGTCATGGACAGTGGCAAATGTCCTGTGAGGGTGGCTACAGCAATTGAAGCAGAGCAACCGACAGCAGAGAGTTAAACCCATCTGCTATGGCTGCTTCTGGTAGTAAAAGTACATCACGTAGATGCTTCCATACCCAAGAGCTGGGTCACTGAAAAATGCAAAAACGAATCAGCAGGTGGGTCAGGCTGCTGTGATGGAAGTGGCTTGTTTGAATCTGAGCTGGCAATGGATTATTTAGAGCCCAATGGGCTCATGACACCTCAGCCATCAAGGAAGAGTTGCAACATATAGATGGGCCCATAGATGGGTTAGACTGAACCACTGACGCTATTGCACAGGCTATTCATCAGTGTGAAATGTGCTGCAATGAAGCAGGCCAAGCACTTAAAACCTCTCTGGTATGGATGAGGATGGCTGAAATATAAATATGGGGAGGTCTGGCAGATCGACTCTATCACACTTCTTCAAACCTTCCCAGACAAGCAGCAGGTGCTTACAATGATGGAAGAAACCACCTGGGCTGGAAACATATCCCTTGCCCCACACCATCACCAAGAACATGATCTTGGGCCTTAAAAAGCAAGTTTTATGGTGATGTGGCATCCCAAAAAGAATTAGCCCAGACAAGGGTACTCCAAATTGGTACAATTCCAAAACAACCTCATGGACACCTGGACCAAAGAGCATGGCATTGAGTGTGTAAATCACATCCCCCATCATGCACTCTGGGAAAATTGAATCATACAATGGACTTTAAAGACTACACTGAGAGAAATGGGTGGTGGGACCTTCAAATATTATGGTGTACATTAAGAAAAAGCCACCTGGTTAGTTAACTCTAAGAAATCTGCCAATTGAATGGCCTTGCCAAGTCAAAACATTAACATACTGTGGAAGAGGATAAAGTCACTGTAGTGCACATAAAAAATAGGCTGCAGAAGACAGTTTAGATTACCTCTCCTTAAGGCAATGGCAAACACATTTGTGAGACAGCTTTTCTCAATGACCTGGATACACTTGGTAGGCAATGAGGAAGGATGGGAAGTTGATCTATGCCTCAGTGAGATTTGATTTCAGGTAATAGGCAGTGACTTCAATTACATTACGTTAACTGCTATGTAATACTGTATGTCCTCACTACAACAGTTCCTATATGTTCATGTCAATGACATGACAGGGATAATTGACCAGATTAGTGAAGAATCTGGGCAGAATGCAACAATGATAGACCTGGGCAAACACAGAAATGATGGAACCAGAACTGGCTTCAGCATGGAACAATCCAACACCACAAACAACTACCTGCCCTGAAGGACTGCTATGATGGATATAGCTCAAAGTCACCGAGCAAGTTATCTCAGTGGATACTTTAGAGGAATGGCCCATAGACTAAGGGAATTATATGTGCATGTGTGTATCAATAAACTGGAAAGAATGTGTTGGAAATATTGGGACCTCACCATGATGGAAATGGTATAGAATATGGGATAGGTATTGCCATGGTTTCAGCTGGAAGGGAGTTATTTTTTTTCCTAGTAGCTAGTACAGTTGTGTGCTTTTTTCCTAGTGCTTTGTTTTGGATTTAGGATGAGAATAATGTTCATAATACACTGATGCTTTAGTTGTTGCTAAGAAGTGTTTACATAAAGTCAAGGCCTTTTCTGCCTCTCAACCCACACCACCAGTGAACAGGCTGGGGGTGCACAAGCATTTCTGTCCTATTAAATTGTCACTATCTCAAGAGCTCAAGAGTTTTACTTTTTGTTTCCCACAAATTTCTCACTCATCCCACTGGGGTGGTGAGTGAAAGAGCAGCTGTGTGGTGTTTAGCCACCTGACAGGTTAAAACATGACACCATTTCAGCTCTAACATGACTCACATTCAGCTATGGATCATCAACGACCTACAAAAGTACAAATAATTTGAAATTCTTCAGAATTGTATG
>WBNQ01041833.1:29647-47236 GCA_013401375.1 Spizella passerina | reverse complement strand
GGAGAACAATCTCACGCTAATTTCTATTCATATAAATGTTATTTTAATAAGCTGAAGACCTTCTAGAGCATTTTCTTATTGTCTAAATAATATACTTCTTGGATGGTTGAAAGCATGAGAATGAAGAAAAACAAATACAGTAACATCACAATATTGTATGCCCTGGAGTATTCTAATAAGATAGCATTTGCTCCAGAGCTAGACCACAACACCTGGAGTTTATGTGTTTCCCCACCTGAGGATCTCAGCTCACTAGTGGCTGACACAAGTGTCCTATTATTACTCAAATCCCTGCTGTAATCTTTCAGTGTGTTGGGAATGAGGATATTGCCCTGCTTTCTGACACAATACTTTGTAACTAAATAATGTTGGATGGAAAGATTTTATTCTACCATATGGATGTACAATATAGGTGATTTTTCCAGTTGTAGAGTTACCACTGTCTTTGTGTTCTTGACATTTTTAAAAAATAATTTGTGAAGCTATTTCTGAATAGACAGTTTGTTGGATATTAGCACTAGATGGGTTCATGTTATTGGGAAAGAAGAAAAATGCACTCCTAGTTTCTAATTTATTAATCTTCCAAAAAATGAAGCAAGGCAGATCCACTTAGGAGACTGAGTTTCAGCCTTTTAATCTCATGCCTCTCTTGAGACTGAGATGCAGATAGGAAAACAGTGACCCAGATCCTGTAGTAACAAGTGTGAATGTGCTCATTGTGTGACCAGAGACTTCTCTAGATGATGATTTCATACAAATGAGAGGCTCCAGACTTACACTGATGTATGGCTCTGACTGGTGTCTTTGGGTTATGCAGCTGTGGGAGCATTACCACTTTTCATACTTCATATGAGGTGCAGTTTTGCACCAGAGCAGCAGCTCCCATTCTTAGTCTCCCTTACTTTGGGAACAGAGGCTCAGATGATGTTGGTGACAGGATGGAAAATATTCCCTACCTAACAGTGTGGGTAGAAATAGATGTTTAATGAGTTTAGGCAAGGAAGACTGTGTATAACTCTCATGTTTGCAATGCAACCTTCAGTTGATGGATTCAATACAATAAAGTCAATAAGATCCTGATTAATATCCCTTTCCATTTAGGGAAACAGGATGGAGTTGGCATCAAGGTATATGCCTTACCCTTTACTTCTGACAAAGCCAACAGAGGAATAGAAACCCAGGTATATATAGCTGTTTTTTAATAAGGCACTCCATGCAAAATCTGGGACATGGGTTCTTGAGGTGAATTACAAAATCTTGAATGAGAATTAAGGTTTCCTTTGTTGTGTTGTTACACATTACTGATGTGTATCAGTGTTAAGAAAACTGTGCTTTTGCTTTTTATGTATTTTAACTTGAAGCCTGTTTCTGGCTTATTTGGCAGGTAATTCAGAATATGCAATTCTCATTTCCTTTGGTCTTTCACCATACCTCCCCTTTTTCTCTTGGCTGTTTGGGTAGGGTAGCTGGCAAGCAGTAAGCAATTGCTTTCCTTCATTTCAAAGGGGAAACAACACAGAAGAAAACAGCTGGATTATGCAGAGAAAGGATCTTCCATAACATTTTACTTTTTCCCTGTGTTTGTGAGTTTACTCCTGACTAATTTTCTTGAATATAATTAAATGGAAAGTAAATCATGTCAAGGTTAGTCTCTGGCTTATTATTGATCTTACTGAGGGGAAATAAAACTTTTAAAAGTTAAGGCCATGCCTACTTGAATGACTTGACCCAGATCACTGAAAACCTTGTGGGTTGTGCAGATGTTAGCTGTGCGTGTAAACTGACCAAGAGGGAAAGCAATGGCAGATGAGACACTTCTTCCTTTTCAGGTGAGTATCAGTACCTTTCAAAACAAGTGTTGGGGTCCCAGTGGAGAAAAGGAAAGACACAACATGTGTTGGAGAGCCAGAATGTAATTAAAATAAGAAATTAAAACTGGTAATTTATGCCTATCATTAATCTGAGTCGCTATGATTGAAAGTAGGATAAAGTATTTCTATTTTGATAGGAAAAAGTTATAGCCAAAGCCCTGCACTTTTGTTTTGGAAACCTACTTGTGATACTTGAAAATGATCAATGTATTTGTGAGGTAGTAGGGTAGATTGGGCTCTCTCTCTGCACCTCCTCTTCCACTGACTTGTAAGGAATAGGAAGCAATTTTAAAGCTTAAATCTAGAAGATATGTCAGTCCTGGATTGGGTGAGTAAAAAAGCTTCATTTTTCTTTCCTTATTAAAAAAAAATGGATCCAGAGCAGCTAGGTCCAACTGTCTTCCTCTAGACTTGCAGATTTAATTAGGAGATTGCAAAGTTTGTGGGTGCTACCTTTTGTATTCATAAAGTAGAAATTCCTTTTAGCATCTTGTGGTGGCAGTCCTCCACGTAAAGGCACTATAATACCATTAGACCTGTGCAACAAATGCTTTACACTCAGCCTGGGACATTCCTGTTGTAACTGTCTTGCACCCAATCTGACATGTGCCTTAGCTCATGAGAAATAATTTTTGGGAAAAATTAACAACAGACTGATATCTAAAAAATAGCAAACATTCAAAAGTCAGGAAAAACATTATAATTTTGTCTTAATTTACATATCATTTTCATATGTGAATAAACAAACACATGCAGCCCATAGTTAGCAATAAGTAGGCAGAAGTCTTTGAAAGAAATGGCCTGATATTTTCCCTATTCTTTCCTGACCTCCCTCCCTCTCCATTCTCCTCTGTGTCCATGTTAGCTATGCTGCTGCTTCACTCCTGCCAGAGAAGTTTACATGAAGGTCACATGCAGCCAGATGCCCTCTGGAGAGTCTGGAGCAGGAGCCTGGAAAAGGGTGTCTGGTGGGCACTGGCACCCCACCCTGGATGTGCCTCCCCAGTGTGCCCACCCCACCACTGCCACTTCCCAGAGTTTGGGAACAAAGGACAAGCTCATGGGCATGAGGCAGAGCTCTGGTATCAACTAGATTATGAATCCTGGCTTGCCCTAATGATGGGTTTGAACCTCCTTCTTTTCCTAAGAAAAAGAAAAGCTCACTGCCTCTTTTCAACTCCATTTCCATAGCAATAAAGGTAGTGGAAATAATATCAAATAGTAATTAACAAAATAGAAATAGTTCCTTTAAGGAAAACTTCGGGTACTCACATTATTTGAACAGAATGGCATGCAGGACATCATAAACTTTGTTAACTTAAATGACATACCTCAGTTTTCATGTCAGTCTAACATAAAAGAAGTTTCAATTGTGTTTTCCCCTGCTAAATTGTGAATTACATTCTCAGACACCTAAGGAAGTTTCAAACATTCGAAATTCTAGAGCTATAGCTGTTTTGTAACTCTTCTTTATGGATCACTAGACTGGATTTGATACTAAGTCAGTTTGAGAGCTTTCTTGTTTAGAATGACATAGGGTTGGAAGAGAGAAACTGTCAAAAAAGAGACCATACAAAGTCAAGCCAGCACTAATTAGAAAGTCTATGACATTTCCCAGATTTGTGGGGAGACTTTATTTAATTCATTAATGTAGGAACACAGTTTATGGTAACTGGGGCCAGTCTTACTCCCAACAGGCTACAGCTGTGAGCAGCATTGAAGGTAACGAGACCTGGAGTGCCCAGGGACCCTGACCAACCACCAAAGGGAACAGAGGCACACAGGTGCAGTGCATCAACATCAGGGGTATAAAAGGCAGGGCTAAAGAACAAGAAGGGCAGATATTTGCAGCCTTCTGAGGTGAGATGGTCTTACTCTGTATGGGTTGAAGCTTTCTGAAATTGTGTTATGAAGCTCTGTGTACTCTGGCTGTCTCAACTGTGATGTGCTGTGACACATGAATCAAAAGGTATCAAAGTTTCTTCTTTCTTTCAAAGGTGGGTGGTGGCTAAGTGATAAGAGATATTGAGATATTATTATAAGATATATTATTCTTGTTATAATTTCCTATGGTTTCTTTTGAAATCAATATACTCCCAGGCTAAAGTTTAATGAACTGAAGGGTTTTAGACAGTAGCACACACATTGGACATTATAGGACATCTTAAGGGAGTTGGGGCTTCTTACTTCAAGTTGAGCTTTTGTTTTTCTCTGGGCTTCAACATATCAAGTGTATAGGGTCCAGCCTTTTGTGTACTTTCTTTCCTACCATGTAGAAAGGGATTTTCATGGCTAGGGAAAGCAGTTTTTGCCAGAAACTTTTCTCATCCAAATAGAACTGGCAAGTAGCCAAAAATGTGCTGGTGGTTCTTTAGTTGTGAATTTTAATTTCCAGGCAGCTCCTTTTAGTACTTGTTCACATAACCTTTGCTTCTCTCATCGCTGCTCTGACCAGAGGGTGTGAGGAGGTCCCTGGTACAGGAGGTGATGGCTACAGGCTCAGTGTCCAGCCCTAGGCCTTCATCCCTAGGGTTATGGGGAGGGGCTCTGCTCTGCCAGCCTTCCTGCTCTACCTGGAGGCTGGCAGCAGTGTGGCCCACTGGGCACAGCAGCAGCTTGCCCACAGCTTTCAGAATCTTCACTCATCTCTCTGTCTGATGGGCAGATGAAAGCCAGGCTACTCAGCATGCAGAGGGCAGTGCAGTTTGTCCTACAGTTGAAAAATGATAAGGAGATTTTTACTTGGTTGGCTAGAAACTTCTTTACCCTCTCCTGAATAAAAAGCCACCCCCTTGCCATTTTTTTAAAACTCATTGTCATTCATTCAACAGTGTTAAATCTGCTCATTTTGAAGTATCAAGTGTTTTTCCCTAGCAACAAGATTTTTCTGTAAGTGACAGATTGGATGTAGGAGCAGGGTGGGGCAGAGTGAAAATATATATTTCTTAAAATACTGTTCAAAAACTACTGCCTTTAGAGCCTTAGTGTTAAAATCATGCTACTGACTGTTTATTTTAAGTAAGGTTCCCTTAAATGATAATCAAATTTGACTTATAAAATTTGTTCTTAAATTGACACATATGATATTGAGTTTTAAATATAGAAATAATTCATAGCTCATACATCTCAATTCTGTATCACCATGTAGAAGTCATTTGTTTAAAATATTCTTAACAACAGGCATGTACTAACATGGGCTCTAAAATCTGTGGCACCATACTTTAAAAGGCTGTTTGCATTTTGTCTGTTTCTTTAAAGGGCTTCCGTATTGTCTCGGACTCCCCTGGAAATGCAGTAAGGATTCGTATCACATCTCGGTTGCCATAGCAACAGCAGTCTTTCCCATAATGAGCTGCATCATCTGAACTGATGTCACAGCATCATGCAGCAGGTCACACAAGGCACCTCCTAGTATTGCATCTTACAGATGTGCCGTAAACATCAAAAGAGGATGATTTGAACAGGACATGGTAAGTTGCAAAATATTCTGCTGCTCTTAATTGCAGGGTTATTTTTTTCCTGTTTTGTAAGGTTTTCCTAATGTAAGTGTGTGGGTTTTGCCTTGTAAAATCATTTTGAAGAAAGATGCTGCGTGCCTAAGTATTATTTTCAGGCAGACAGGCTAAGACAAAGGCCTACAGAAAATGCATTCAATCTGAATGTTTAGACTTGCCTTTGCATTTGTGATAATAGCCTGAATATTTGAAGAGAGTATATTTAAATTTCACAATCCAATTAAAGTGGCTACTGTCTGATTTGCTTATATGGAAAGAATATCTGTTTTCAATTCTAATGCCATAAACATAGCTTGTTCTTTTCCCTGTCTCTTCATTTAAGCATTCTTATTATATTTAGCTCCTCTTTGAACCTATTTTTTCTCAGTAGCATGAATATCACTTATTTACTTTCATTGGCCTTCCATGGCGTGATAGCACAGAAAATGCTGTGTAAACCGGTGCTGAATGAGCAACTGGAACAGTATTGATTTTAAACATGGTTCAGTACTGTCCTATTTCTACTGGTATTCTTAAAAAAAGCAAAACATAGATTTAATTGCCAAAAATAACCAAGTATTTTGAAAGGACAGTAGCTTTTAGCTCTTCTACTCTTTTACTTTCTTTGATTCTGTTTTTAAAATTATAATATCAATTTAGTGAATTTTTAGAGCTATCTTTTACTGGAAAGAAAACAAGCTTTTTTTTTCTGCTGCAACTGCAGTAAAAGGTGTAGCCAAAGATTCAAGCATTCTGAGGGGGTTTGCTATGAATAAAATAATAGGAATAGTTAAAAAGGTTTCTACCTCTATCTTGGGAAGAAAACACCTATCTTTTATTTTTAGAAAGCTGGCTAAAATAATGTCTACAGTATTTAGTAGTTCTTTACAATGTCCAGTATTTGTTTATGTTTTATTAAGGTTTTTCTTCTGGAGGCTAGGTTTATTTTCCTTAACTTCAAGTTAATCTTGCTGGATGGTATATAACAACATTATTGTTTGATTTTGCATGTTTGAAATATTGTCTTTCAGCTGCTTGCTATTAGAAGGAAAAGAAGAGACCAGACACATGTCATTTTAATTGATCAATATGTCCACTAGGAATTAGGGAGTGGTCTCTGGCTCTGTTTCTCCCTGTGTAGTTTATATTTCAAAAGTGGAGCAAGAAAAAAGCAATCACTAATTTTGTAGTGACATCAATATTTATTGTGGGGTTTGGTCCCTTCTATTTGATAAAATAATAAATGTAGTGAGATCTGACTACTCCTCAATAGGGGTGTGTGTGATGGTCTTGTCTGGCACAAGCTGGAATAGAGCCCTTATATCTTAATTAGGCAGTCTGTACAGAATCATATCTGCTTTTTTCTGCATGCTCTGGGTACCTCTGCTGGGTTTTTTTCCCACTGCAAAACACAAAGCAAATGACTGTAAATTAATTATTAGAGTTATGTTTTATTTATCCGTGATACATTTTACAGTATGAAAGTGGTGGTCTCCTGCACTTGCTGTTCCCATCAGGCAAACTTGGAAGGGATGAGTTAGCAGGAGGATGGGGGCAGGGCAGGACAGCTGATGTCTGCCTAGAGGCAGAATCGGGTGTGAGGAGAGCTGGTGAGCAATGCCCTTAACGTGCAGCTTCAGGGATCATACAAGAACAGCCCATGAGACATGGATGTCAGATGTTTCTGGTTTAAATATTATGCTTTTAGTATCATCAACAATAATAAATGTATTTTCTTAGGTTTTTAAAGTGACTTGATTACAACTAGTATTTCTCAGATCAATGTAAAAACTTAGGGGAGACATAATGGGTGAAAAAGAACAACTTTTGATGGTATTAATAGAGGCATGACCTACTATGAAGCCCTCAGAGAAGAATTTTTTTTCCCCTAATAATACGAATACTGTGATTTTTAAATACTTTAACAAGTTCCTGTTACTATCTATTCCTCACACTTCTTACAGCATTGTTTACCCTGGGAAACACCTGCTAATAATGGAGCTGTGATGGCACTACTTGATTCTTGTTAATCTTGGCTAATTCTGACTCCTGCTGAGTACTGTGATTATAGAATGCTTCCTGTTAGGTTTTGTATGGGCCCAAGTGTTGCACTGAGATCTGTATGTGAGGATATGGAAAAGTATGGAGTGATGAAGAGAGTCCTACTATGAAGAGCAAGCCTGATTGCCTGAGAGCATGACCAAACGTAGAAACACTAAAGATGTCACACAATTTTGCTTGTTGTTGAGGCAGATTCATAACTGGTACAAGTGAGACAGTATTTGACAGTGTGAAAATTGTGCTGATTTCAGCTTTGTTTCACAGCTGGCCTTATACCATTACTGAAGGCAATATGTTTTGTAAATACATGTATTCTTCCCTGAGGTGGCTGCATTTGGGCAGTTACTCTGAAGGCCAGAGTTCTTCTGTGTCTGCAGCATCATACTGACATGGAGCTGGAGATGGGTGTGTACCAGTGAACTGAAAGGATGTTACTGTGTAATCTTCACTTTGCTCTGAAGGGTTTCATTGTATCATCAATTAACTGGTTCTTATATAGCTGAGCACTCAGCGCAGAGAGAAACAGAAGCTTGGTTCTTCCCAAAGCAGCTGATGACAAAACCTGACCACAGCAATGGAAGTTGGTACAATTTTAACACTTTGTAGGGTGGTTTTTTCACCATACAACAATGCAAAGCCTACCTAGATGGGATCAGAGCATGCCCTCAATGGAAGGAAGTTTTCTTTCTTCTCTAAAGAAGAGTTGAGGGAACTCAATGCTCTGAGCTTTATCTTTTGTACGTTACATAAAAGCTTTATCTTTTTGCTACATTACAGTAGCACAGTGAGTGGGTGTCCTGTGCCTTCCACCTCTGACAGATCTGGAATGAAGCTGTGTTCAGAAACTCATCCCTTGAAAGTCCAGTCAAAGGAGATCTCTAGCAGAAGTGCTCAGGTATTGATTAGGATTGATGGCATTTCCAAAATCCTGGTGAAGTATTTCCTTCAAAATAATTGAGGAATTGGAAATAATTAGAAAAATTCCCATGCCATCTCCTAGTCTACTTCCGTTAAAGTCACTGCTGTGTCATGAAAGAAATGCTGACAGAATTCTGGGCTTGACTTTTTTTGTTCGCCCCCAGTCTCTGCTGAGTACTCATAGCTTCAGGGAGGGGCAGAATGTCTGAAGTTCCAGAGTTGCTTTTAAAAGAAAAAAAAGTGTTTTAAAAGATATCATATTTCTCTCTTGAAATATTATATTTATATTTTGTATTGTAAATATGGCCCATGTTCTATAATGAAATTTCTTTACATTTTGTAATGAGATTATATACTGGTGTTACTGGGACAAAATTAATAATACATGAATGAGAAGATGACATCAAGAAATCACCTTGCAACTAATTTATGTCTGAATGCTAACATTTCTGTGGACTGGACAGGGTAAAGGTGACTTTTGCTTTTCCTCTTCTATAAAAACAAACACTCCTTTTCTGCAGCTAGAATCTACTTTAATGAAAGTTGCAAATGTTGCCCCTATAATGATTTACCCAGACTGGGCCAAGTCTTTCCTGCCACGGGAGGAAGGAATCAATGCAAAAGCTGAGCTGGATGGAGAGCCAAAAGGAGATCAGATTAGTGAGGGAGCAGGACATAAGTGGGTGAAAGTGGCAATGCATGGGCATCATATCTGATATCACAGTCATGATCCAGAGTTTTCCTGCAAAGGCAGCTCCCATCTTGGGCTTCTCAGGCTCTCGGACTTTGGCAGAGGGCAAGGCAGACCTCAGCTGTGTTTCTAACCCTAACAAGCTGTTACCATAGTAATTTTCTGTTTAGTCAGTGTTTAAAGGCTGCCTGTACCTTGCTTGCTGCACAGGCATGTATCCTGTTTGACCTGTGCTCCTGGACAAAGACTTGTGGAGTATTGTCCTCCTCATATCCAGTCTTATATTTTATATTGTTTGTAGGTTTAAAATTAAAAGTATCTTTCTCCACTTCATATCCATTAAAAAACCTGCAAAAATTGTGTAATATAAATCCTTCAACTAGTGTGATATGTTCATATTTATATGCATATATAATGTCAGAAGGGTTACCACAGAAATCTCTCTTTGAGTATCAAAATGTGGTTTCCTGAAGCAAAATTTCTCTTATTTTAAACAAGCCTTCAGAAAAGCTTTGCTTCTGAGGAAAAGAGGGAATAAATTAAAAAACAATCCAGATAGCTCTTCCCTTCCTGTTTGGTGCATGAAAGACAGGTTTCAAATATCTGCACTCCTGAGTGCTATGAATCCCAGCAAGGCTGACTCAGCTTTTCATCCCTCCAAGGTCAAAAAAATTCAGCTCTGTGTACTTTACAATGTCTGGCATTTTCAGACAGGATGTTTCAAGCCAGGAATGCTCTGTGTGAACTCTCAGTTTCATGGTGTGTGTCAGATGCAGACTTGGCCAAAATCCTGTTGCCTCCTGCTTGTCCAGTGTTCAGTCCTGGTGGCAGGCAAGGAGGGATTTTCCCTCACCTGTGTTAAGAATGTCTTCTAAGGTGCCTAAAAGTGGAGATATCTTGTGAATATATGGCACGTCCTCCAGCCTGAGGGATAATCTTTGTGTCCTGAGGAGAATATCAGCCTCAAAGTTAAGTGTGGAGAATGAGTGCTGTGAATTGCATTGACACTTCTCTGCCCTGGCCAGCCCAGTGGCTCCTGGAACTGCTAAGAGCACTGAGGGCCAGCAGTTGGCTCTGGAGCACTCACTGCTCTGTGGGGTGAGGCAGTAGAAAGGCTCTGAGAAGGGCAAGCACCTGGCCCTGGGGGCAGCAGGCACAGAATTACTGCCCCCCAGCACTGCTGCTGCCCCACATCCAGCTGAGGCACAGAATTACTGCCCCCCAGCACTGCTGCTGCCCCACATCCAGCTGAGGCACAGAATTACTGCCCCCCAGCACTGCTGCTGCCCCACATCCAGCTGAGGCACAGAATCACTGCCCCCAGCACTGCTGCTGCCCCACATCCAGCTGAGGCACAGAATCACTGCCCCCCAGCGCTGCTGCTGCCCCACATCCAGCTGCTTTCTCAGAGGCCCAAAGTATGCTAAGCATTTAGCTGGACTCTGCATTCTCTCTGTGGCAAAGAGGTCTTTCAAGTGCTGGTGATTTCCATGAGGAAATAGCTCTATAAAACACTGTTCCCAGCCTCCATGGTACCGTGTCTTATGGGAGCTGACACACTTAGAAAGATGGGCTTTGTTAGCATGAGGTTGTGCTAAAGAACGCCTGGCATTTGACTGAGGAAACACCCAGCTGCAGTAATTAGCTCTGCTTTCAGTCTTACTGTATATCTATTACTTTTGTATGTGTTTTTTGTCTTTCAAGAGCTGCCCTGTAGTGATTCTCTTGTTAGTCCAATGTTGTCACAGTTTCAGTATTAGGATGCAGACATAAAGTTTCTTCATGTGCTGTCAGATATTAATGTCAATTTTTTGCTGGCTGGGTGTGTGGATAAAATGAAGAATGCTAGTATCTGAATCCAAATTTGTTTGTTCTCTGTGTAATTTTTGCAGCATTTTTCATCTGGTCTGAAAGCTTATAGCTGAATCTACTTCAGTCTTAAAATGCATCCTGTGTATCTGCCGTAAGTCAGTCCTCCTTGCATGTTATCTTAGACTTGTTTTTGTTTTCAGCTCCTCTCAATTCCATCATTTATTGACTTCTTCTGTCTTACTTTCTCCTTCCAGCTTGATGTTCCTGAATTGTATAACTGTAATTGCTCTCTTCTACAAAGTTGTCATTCTTTTCTTATTTAAACACTTCAGAAAAATGTTGCATTTCTCTGGACAATTTCTGTGGGACTTCAGGGTTATTACTATGTTTTAAATCAATAAAATTCGGATCTCTCTACTGGACCTTGGATAGAACTCTTACAGTGCTAGGGGCTGTAATGATTTGCCTGAGAAACAGGCAGATCTTTTCTGACTTGTTTGCCTTGATTTTCAGCTTGAGGTGAATAAATTTTTTTTCTTGCTTTTCTTAAATATTTCCTTATAAGAGATAAGTAATGTGCCCAAGTTTCTTGGAAAACCTCTGGCAGACCTGGGAGAAAAAGCTATTTTTCCTGTTGCTTGTATAGAACTTTAAAAAAAGTTATCTATTATCTGCCTGTCTTTGTATTTTCCTCTTTGTGCTTCTGTTTTTTTTCTTGGTTGGTTGTTTTTTAATGGTCATGGTTTTATTGGATAAAGCTGAGCTTTTAGTGGAGATCCATCATGAACTTTCCAGGGATTTAAGGCAAAAAACAGTTTGTTACCTGCTATAAACTAGGCTGCAAATTAACACAAGAAGCATGGAATATTCTAGTTTTCAAAAGATGAGTATCTGCTTATCAGAGTGTTTTAGAGAAACTGACTGTATTGATTAAAATGAAACAAGAAGCTGCACCTTTATGCAACATAATAATATACAACAAAAAGGAAAAAGTTCTATGTATTCCTTGAAAAACACAGCACAATAAAACCCCACATTTGTTCTGAAAGTTTTAAAACAACATTTCCTTTATTGGCTGGATAAATGCTCCTCCTTTTTTTAACAGATTGCTGTGATGGAATATTCTCTGCCAAGACATTTGATACAACAAAACATGTCTGCATAATAGGAAAAAAAGAAAACAATGTACCTACCAACTGAAATATTATGCTCATTAGGTAGAAAATTGGGAAGTAAGGACAGATGCGTTTTTTGCATTACATAGTACAACATTAGATATTGGTAACCAAGTTCACCAAGAAATGCTGTTGAACAGTTGATTGTATTACGTTTTTTTTATATATATATGGTTTTGAAAGGTCTTTGAGAGGCAGAGAGAACACGTACAATGAACATAAACCAAAAAGAAAACTGCCTGATATTGTCAAGTATGAGGGCTGTATAACATTGTTGTTCAGCTGATATTGCAAAATGAGCCTTAAAGAAACTTAAACAAAATAATAGTTAATGGTCTAATGAAAAACTTTTCTTGATGCTTAGTTTTTGTCCTGAAAATCTGTACTTCAGAGCTGAGTGCTACAGAATAACTATAGTCTATTGAGAATGTTTTCAAATAAGGACATCTTTCAAAGCTGTGCATGAAGCTACTCCAGGCTACTTACAGTTTTCAAGTGTGTTAGATCATGTTTAGCATTTCCTGCTGAAGAGGCTAATTCCCTGGTCAAGGCTGTACTAGCTAGTATGTGTCCTTCCTGTACTTTAAGCTTCACTGCTAGTCTCCTAAAACATACCAATTTTTTAGAATAAATCTAATAAATCAGATTTAGATTGCTAAAAACCCCTCCCCTTCAAGCTCATAGCTTCAGCTAGAGCAGGCTGCTATCTGTCACATTTCAGCATGTCTACTCTGTTGCTAAGGCAATGACACAGCAGATATGTAAGTTGCCATTTTAAGGGTCAGCTATTAAAATCTGCAGAGTCTATTCTATAGACCCTTAATATGCCATCTAGTCTTATTCCTTCTCAAAATTTCATCCTAGTATCTTACTAGGTCATTAACAGCAGCAAGAAGTTTTTTCATGTTAATAGGCACGGATAACCTTTGAAAATAATTAGGGGATTTTGGGTTTTCTTGTATCTGGAGAAGGTGGAATCTAAATATACTCTGTGCATGATGTAAAAACAGTGTATCAGCAATAATGGTGCTAGCTCTTTCAGAAGAAAAGAATTTTAACCCCTGAAGTGCTTTGCACCTGTATGCAATGCAGTAGATTTTTAAAGTAAACTTTTAAATAAATGTAGAGGCTTGATTTTGTATTTCTGTGAATTACACTGAAAACTTCTGAATTATTCCTTCTGCTCTGCTTTGTTAGGTCATTTTGAATTGGATTGGAAGTTCAGTTTTATTTGCTGGTCCCACCTATGTGATTCCTTTTCTTTGCTGTAACTTGTAAAGTCACTTTAATCAAGAGAGAGAAATCTCCCTCAGATGTCTCTTGTTCCTGTTCTTGTTAGGCAATATAGAGAATTGTTTGCCAGCACCTCGAGGGCTTGAATGGTGAGTTCTATAAAACACTGGTACTTAATTAGTTTGAGTAAAGATCTTGGGTGTTCCACCTCCTGTGCTTGTCATGAAAATGTACTGAAACTAGTACAAGGAGCTCCTGGGTTTAAATGTTAGTGTAAAGGATAGAGAATAAAAGCTGGTCAGAGAAGTGATAAGCTACAAGAAAGGTAGTGAGTGGCCTGTGATACTTGAACCAAGGAGACTGGAAACTGCTTCTGGCTCTGATATTGAATGTGCCTCTTTCATATTGCCTCTGTACCTGTGCCCCCTGCTCATCCCTGTGGAATGGACATGATGTCATTGGTTCCCTTTCCAAACCTCTGTGTGTTTGTGCCAGGTGACACCACTGCCAGTTTAACATTAACATTACACACAGAGACACACACACAGGCAAGGGGCACACACCAGAGAGAATGGTGCAAGGGCACAGGCCTGAATGGAAGAGATGTGGGGGCTGGAAAATGCCATGTTAAACCTAAAGCAAGCAAAGTAGGTTTGGGGATTTTTGGTCTTAGGTATAAGATTGCACAGCAGAACATTTACAAAATATATCGAAAGCTCAGTGGTTTTAGCAGCACAAATTTACATTTTTAAGTAGTGTATGCTCAGCTATGGTGAGTCTGTTGAATTTAAAATGTCAGCTGAATTCTACAATTAAATTTAAAATGACCGGGCAAATATCTGTACTGGCTGAGTCAAAGTGATTTCCATACAGACAGAGAGGCAGCACCTCTGTAAAGCTGGATGCAATATGTGCATGCCATTCTACTTAAAAAGAAATTACTGGTTTTTGTGAAAGAGGAACCTGCCTACTTTTGCATGATCTCCAAGGGCTCCTTTCCAAAATTAGAGATTGATAAGAATTGTTCTACAAGATGCTGTCTTTTCAGTTATTGCACACACATCAAAACACCAGTTGTTGATCTTCATGAAACTTTATTGCCTAGGTTTTGTTCAGAGAGCACACAACCCAAACCAGCTATTGACAGATGGATATGCATTAAAATGAGATATAAGATACAGGATGGGACCAACATCTGCTCTGAATTAGGCAGTCCCCTGGGTTGTGGAGATATTGCTTTTTCCAGTCTAATAAATATTTATTTTTTAAACCAGAATAGCTGTGTCAAGTTAGCTGAGGGTGGATATTTTCAATTAATGTGCCAACAGCTCAGGGAAGAGGAACAAAGCAAGAAAGGCACTTTATGAGTGATAAAGAGTAAAAGTAGACCTTAAAATAACCTCTATTGTTTTCTGACTCCCAATATAATTTAAAATCCGCTTCAGTTTTGTCTTAATCCTGTATACTGACATGTAACTCTGATTCCTATATTCATATTTTGAATTTTTAAAAATTAAATCTGGGGATGCATTTAGTATGTAAATTAAACAAGCTAGTCTGCTAAACCCAGCCCCTAAAACTACTGCTGGACATGTGAACTCCAACAGCATGTTTTATTGAACTTTATTGAATGGTTTAGAAATTGAATTGTGCATTTCCCTGTGTTCTTACTGACTGTTAATTGTTGATGGATCCTTTTAATCTGTGTAATACTACATGGTTTTAACTAGCCCTTAATAAATTCAGACTATGGACATCCATTACTTAAGCAAAAATATGAAGATAAAATAATTTTTTTTATATTTGTCAGGTGCTTTCATTGGTATGGGAGAACCACAGGGAAGGCAGAGGTTATAGAGAACCTCAACAAACCTTCAGCCTGTGAAATGATATTTCCCCCAGCTAGATCCAGCCTGAAAATTATACAGTCTGAAAGTGAAATTTGATACCACTTGGAGCTAGGAAAAATGCCAGCTTGGCAAGGCTCATAGGTTTTTTTTTTTAGCAATATTTTCCTAGACTGGAGGCGGCCTCAGGGATTATAATTAGCCTGTCTTGGACTGATTAGTGTTGGGTACTTGAAGATCCTTGATCAGCAGAATAACACGTCCTGACAGCCCAGTGGAAGAGAGTCCAGCATTTGACTTCTCCCTGCAGGCAGCTGAGAAAAGAATCTTTGGGTAGAATAAATCCCTTTATGAGAAAAATGGTGGACGTAGTGAATACTCAGATGTGGTTATCTCCTGGGCCAGGATGCACAGTGATGTATTCCAGCCTTTCAAATCATTTTACTGAAAGTGAGGAAAATAAAATCTGAGCCATAGGACTGTATTTAAGTCCTCCTTTTCTGATTGATAGCTCATAACTACCAGCTGGGCCACAAGCAGAAGGTAGCTTTCTTTCTTCTTCTAAGATCTTCTAAGACATCACAAAATCAAAGTTAGATTCAAACGGGATGAAAGAGGTAATGTGATAAACTCCAAAATTCTGTGCAGTGACCTGTTAGAAACCAGATAAAGATATAAATATAGGACAGATCACCAGCCATTTGATAAAAAAGGTTTGGATCAATTAGTAACTCCATCATCTTGAGAGTCTGAAACGTCTGATAATGTCATCAGTCAGAGTATTACACTTTTTGGGTGGTAATGCAATACCAATTATATCCTTTTTCAATGTGAGGAAAAACATTGTTCTTTAAAGAGATTATAGGAGTAAATGTACAAGGTAGGAAAGGAGACTGATATCTGTCATTGCCTTGACACAGATGGGTGCTCACCCAAGTGAACACAGATGGGATGTTGACTCCAAGTAACAAATCTAGCACACAGCGTGGAAAACTTGATTAACACTCCCCCCACCCCCACTAAAATCCAAGCTTCTGAGAGTGTTCTTTTTAATTTTAAAAGAAGAGTGAGAGAGCTAACAAGGCATAATGGTACTTTAATGGCTCCCAGTGAGATAATTGCTGCAGCAGTGATGAGGAGGAAGGCTGTCAGAGTTCCCTTGGGAGCTGTGCAGAGCATGGGAGGAGCAGGGTCTGCAGCACAGCAGCCGTGAGTGGGATTCCTTACCACTGATGATATTGCATGCTGATAAATTATATTTTGGAGCTGCTCCAAAATATCAGCATTAGGTTATTCTTGAAGCTACCTTAGCACTTACTCCTCTCACAGTTATTTCTCTGCTGCACCTCTTACAGGCATGCCAGTGAATCTTGCCTCAGGTGCTGCTCAGTTCTTGGTACAGAGCTAACTCAACTCCTGCTGACTTCTCATGTTTCACTTCTAATGGAAATATAAATCTGTAGATCTTATTCAAGGCTTACCAGGGTCATTAATAAGCTTCAGGCCCAATATCTTCCCATATAGTGTGGGGGTTTTTTGTTTTCTTTTTTCCCCTGATTCTGTGATTTCCCCAAGGAAAGTGTCATGAAGTTGAACCAAAGCCAAGCTGAATTCTTGGAAGAAGTAAAAACATTAGAAATGTATGTGTCCTGTCTCATTTGAGATTGAAAGGTTTGATAAAGGGTTGTGGGACTGTAAAGATTTGGGAATAATCTTGCTCCTCAATTTCCTGCCAAAAAATGAAAATGTTATTAGTTTTGCCTGTGAAGTTCCGGATGCTATTAGAGTACTGTGAAGCACTAAAGTGGTTTTTGTGTACTGGAAAGCTGATTATAATCTGAGTATCAGTAATACTATGCAGGTAGCTTTTAAGCTAATTTTTCAAGAAGCTAACATGAGTATTTTNCCCATGTAGTGTGGGGGTTTTTTGTTTTCTTTTTTCCCCTGATTCTGTGATTTCCCCAAGGAAAGTGTCATGAAGTTGAACCAAAGCCAAGCTGAATTCTTGGAAGAAGTAAAAACATTAGAAATGTATGTGTCCTGTCTCATTTGAGATTGAAAGGTTTGATAAAGGGTTGTGGGACTGTAAAGATTTGGGAATAATCTTGCTCCTCAATTTCCTGCCAAAAAATGAAAATGTTATTAGTTTTGCCTGTGAAGTTCCGGATGCTATTAGAGTACTGTGAAGCACTAAAGTGGTTTTTGTGTACTGGAAAGCTGATTATAATCTGAGTATCAGTAATACTATGCAGGTAGCTTTTAAGCTAATTTTTCAAGAAGCTAACATGAGTATTTTCCCTTCTTGAGAGATGATAAATCAATCTTTTCAAATTTTATCCTGGCTTCAATTTCTAAAATATGGTTTTAAAAGGGTAAAGTAGCCAAAATCTTCAGGAATGCATCAAAAGCGTTAAAGAAGTGAATTTATTTTCTATAAGGCCGAGAAATATATCCACAACGTAAGAGTGAAATAAAAACAATTACTAA
>WBNQ01041833.1:15071-29011 GCA_013401375.1 Spizella passerina | reverse complement strand
CCAGCTGGGCCACAAGCAGAAGGTAGCTTTCTTTCTTCTTCTAAGATCTTCTAAGACATCACAAAATCAAAGTTAGATTCAAACGGGATGAAAAAGGTAATGTGATAAACTCCAAAATTCTGTGCAGTGACCTGTTAGAAACCAGATAAAGATATAAATATAGGACAGATCACCAGCCATTTGATAAAAAAGTTTTGGATCAATTCGTAACTCCATCATCTTGAGAGTCTGAAACGTCTGATAATGTCATCAGTCAGAGTATTACACTTTCTGGGTGGTAATGCAATACCAATTATATCCTTTTTCAATGTGAGGAAAAACATTGTTCTTTAAAGAGATTATAGGAGTAAATGTACAAGGTAGGAAAGGAGACTGATATCTGTCATTGCCTTGACACAGATGGGTGCTCACCCAAGTGAACACAGATGGGATGTTGACTCCAAGTAACAAATCTAGCACACAGCGTGGAAAACTTGATTAACACTCCCCCCACCCCCACTAAAATCCAAGCTTCTGAGAGTGTTCTTTTTAATTTTAAAAGAAGAGTGAGAGAGCTAACAAGGCATAATGGTACTTTAATGGCTCCCAGTGAGATAATTGCTGCAGCAGTGATGAGGAGGAAGGCTGTCAGAGTTCCCTTGGGAGCTGTGCAGAGCATGGGAGGAGCAGGGTCTGCAGCACAGCAGCCGTGAGTGGGATTCCTTACCACTGATGATATTGTATTTTGGAGCTGCTCCAAAATATCAGCATTAGGTTATTCTTGAAGCTACCTTAGCACTTACTCCTCTCACAGTTATTTCTCTGCTGCACCTCTTACAGGCATGCCAATGAATCTTGCCTCAGGTGCTGCTCAGTTCTTGGTACAGAGCTAACTCAACTCCTGCTGACTTCTCATGTTTCACTTCTAATGGAAATATAAATCTGTAGATCTTATTCAAGGCTTACCAGGGTCATTAATAAGCTTCAGGCCCAATATCTTCCCATGTAGTGTGGGGGTTTTTTGTTTTCTTTTTTCCCCTGATTCTGTGATTTCCCCAAGGAAAGTGTCATGAAGTTGAACCAAAGCCAAGCTGAATTCTTGGAAGAAGTAAAAACATTAGAAATGTATGTGTCTCATTTGAGATTGAAAGGTTTGATAAAGGGTTGTGGGACTGTAAAGATTTGGGAATAATCTTGCTCCTCAATTTCCTGCCAAAAAATGAAAATGTTATTAGTTTTGCCTGTGAAGTTCCGGATGCTATTAGAGTACTGTGAAGCACTAAAGTGGTTTTTGTGTACTGGAAAGCTGATTATAATCTGAGTATCAGTAATACTATGCAGGTAGCTTTTAAGCTAATTTTTCAAGAAGCTAACATGAGTATTTTCCCTTCTTGAGAGATGATAAATCAATCTTTTCAAATTTTATCCTGGCTTCAATTTCTAAAATATGGTTTTAAAAGGGTAAAGTAGCCAAAATCTTCAGGAATGCATCAAAAGCGTTAAAGAAGTGAATTTATTTTCTATAAGGCCAAGTAATATATCCACAACGTTAAAGTAAGATTGAAAAAATTACTAATTTTTATGTGGAGTGAGCTATAATGGTTGATAATGTCTTAGCATTTTATTGTTTTTTGTTTTGTTCTTATATGAAATGTAAAAAGAATTCCTAGTACTGAATCTGAAAATAAAAGGTCCTTGATGTATAGGAAACAAAGTTTTGCACAGTGAATTCTTGGGACTAAAAACTTAAAATGTGAATTTATGGGAATGATTTATGATAGCCCTAGGGAATGAAGTCCTATTTAATGACAAAGCAGGGATAACAGTGATGGAGTACACAGGCAGTAAGAACATGAGGGTCCAAAATCACAACTCCATCTGCTGATATAATTCAACCTGATTTTGGAGGGGTGCAGTAGTTACAGTAAATGCCAGGGATTTTTTTTGTAGCTCCTAGAAACAAATAAGCCAAACACAGCAGTGTGATCCATTTTGGTATTAGTGTTATACTTCTGTGCTTGTTGTTATCACCACTGTCAGACAGACTTGTATGTGAAGTCATGCAGAGATGCACAAAAAAGTCAGAAGTATCTCCTCCCCACCCCAAATGCACTGAGAGTCTGAGAGCAGGCCTGCAAAGTCACCTCCCAGGAACATTACAGGTATGTGAGAGGGTGTTAAAGATTTGTGCTGTGACCTCCTACATGATGTATTGCAAGCTTTTTGTTTTTTGGGATCTTTGCTGCTAGAAATGTGTGGGGAGTGCTAAACAAAAGAGTCAATATCCTTTTAGGATGCTTGGGCAGGCAGGGAAGGGACTTGTGAGGAAGAAAAGAATTGTGCCCAGGGTGTGTTTGTGGAATCAGGGCTGCCAGCTCCTTGGGACGGTGGGAACAGTCTGGCTGCTGAGAGTCAGAGCCTGCACAAGCCTCTGAGAAGGGTCACAGAGCAGGAAAAAAGGCTTTGGCCAGAGCTACCCCAGGTAGAAGAGGGGGAAATATTTGGTTTCTGGCTACAAGAAGCTGAGGGAGAATAAGGTAACAGCTGAAATCAACAGGCCAGAACTGCTGCTTGACAACCCCATGGGCCTCAGCTCCTATTCAGCTCCTGTCAAAGTAACGTGAACATTGCAAACTCCTCTGTGGCCATTTAATGGGTATGATGCACTGTTTCTAATCATATTTGGAATAAGGTTAAAGAGTTAAAAAGTACAATATGCAAAAAATATATATGCTGGCTTTATTCTGTATGGTTACAGCATGCAGAAAATGAATCAGCAGCAATTTAAGACCACAGTAATAATAAATTTAACTTCAGCTAAGCAAGCTCATTTTTTAAATCCTTGGAGACTCTGCAAGATGTTTTAATGGGTCCTTTGTGATGTGGATATGTCCTCAGTTTAAAAACTGGACTAAATGGTTCCTTTTGCATAACTTAGGAAAGAGCTTTCATACGGTAATGATTTTAGGTCACTGCTAAGCTAGACCAGATGTGGATGAATGGCTTAACAGTGAAATGCTGTATATCCCATTACAAAGCTTTTTAGGTCCATATCCTTACCCTCTTGGTAATAAGCTTGCAGTTAATGAGTAAGTTCTTAATACACAGTTATATGTCAAAAGAGGCAATCATAGTTCCACCATGGTTTTTGATGATGTTGAGGAAGCCAGTCATTGACAAACTAAATTGACAGGGTGTTCTGTAATTAGGAAAAAAATTGTGTATCATTGCTGCCCAGAAAGATATTGTCTCCCTCTGTGTTTTAGAGGTTAGAAGAGAAACACATTGAAACCATAAACTAAACTTAATTTCTGGGTGAAAAGAAGGAAACGGTATAACGTAATCAGCTTCTAAACAAGGAATGAACCTTCTGAAATATCAGCTGCAGTCTTTTAAATATGAGCAGTTTTTGTCTAAAAATAAGACATTATTGATTTTCAGAGATTAAAAAAGTTATCTTTCTCTGGTCTGAAATATCAGGAATAACAAAAGATATTTATCAACCTTTCTGCTTGTTGATATTTAATAATGTAGAATAAAATCGTTCAGTTGTCAAGAACCTGCAGTGATCATCTTGCCCAATTGTCTGACTGCTTCAGGGCCAACCAGCATGTTGTCCAAATGCCTCTTAAACACTGACAGGCTTGTGGCATCAAACACCAACAGCTAAGAGGGCTGTTCCAGTGTTTGACCATCCTCTCAGTGAATAAATGCTTCTTAATGCCAGGTCTGGACCTCCCTGGCCACCTTTGAACCATCAAAGAGCCAGTCATTTGAACCACCTGTCCTCTCACTGAATACCAGGGAGAAGAGCTCAACACCTCCCACCCCACTTCCCTCTTTGGGAAGCTGTAGAGATCAATGAGGTGTTGTCTCTAAGCCTCCTTTCCTCCAAACTAGACAAGCCCAAAGTCCTCAGCTGCTCCTCACAATAAATACCTTCCAGCCCTTTCCCAGCTTTGGTGCTCCCCTCTGGATGCATTCAAGAACCTTCCCTTGCTGACTGTGGGACACAGACCTGCCCGTAGAACTCGAGGTGAGGCCTCAGCTCTGAGTGCAGGGGGGAAATGTCCCCTTTTGGCTGGCTGGAGATGGGTTGGATGCACCCCAGGATGGGTTTCCCCCTGGGCTGCCCAGCACATGCTGCTGGCTCACCCTGAGCCACTGCCAACCAGCACCACCAGCCCTTTCTGCAGGGCTCATCTCAGCCACTCCTCCCCACATTTATACTTGTGCCCAGTGTTAGCCAGATTTATATTATAACATAATAATCAAAAATATTAAATTGATTAGGCTTACAAGCTCAGAGTGTTGAAATCTTGGTTGTGTTTGGTGCTAGTTCTGTATTTGTAATTCACTCTCAGTAGCCCTTTTATTTGTTTAGACAGATATTTTGGGGTCAGAAATGTTACATGAACCCTTTGAAAATGAAGGATCATCCACTAAACATTATGGAGCTGTTCAGCCAATTAACTAATGAAGCCTTAGTGCATCTGTTTACCTCACCATTAATTTTGTCTGAGTGTCAATGCTTTATCATAGATGAATAAAACATGATTCAAGTAAATACAGAAGAATTTAATTAAAATCCATGTTCCTTTAGAACATCTGTCACAAACAACAGATCTGTCCTATATATACTTTAGCATCAGTCCACATAAAAAATCTTATGTGCTGTGATTTTAAAAAGAGCTCTGTGTTTGTAAACAAAGTATTTTTATGGACTTTACATTTAATAGTTCATCTACTTCAAAGAATAGACTGCTTGCCTCTGCAAAAGAACAGACAATACCAGTAGATGTGTTACTTTCTCAAAATAATAACTATATCCCTCTAGCATGTAGCTCAATTTAATTACTGCTGACTTTTACTTTTTTTTCCCCATGACTATTAGATTACAATACTGAATTATGGTCTCCTTAATAAATCCAAACATAGTAAAACACTATCTTTAAAATAGCACTGAAGGACTTAAAATTCTGCTATAAGTTCTATTTTCATCTGTGTGAAACTAAATGAGAGCCACAATTTCATATTCTTTTACAGCTGGAACACACAGGTTAGGCATTCATTTTTTAACCAATTTGGTAGACAAGATTAATAGGCAAATGATTTTCCTTTCTCTGGGAAATAGTGCATTTTCTTCAAGAGTTTGAAGATTCCTCAGGATTTTAAAAGTATCCAGAAGGACTTGGCACCATAGTTAGCAAGCAGAACTATCTATCCATAGAGTGAGTGAGACCTAGGAAATTTTTTCAATACAGTGATATGGGCCAGAATTAAAAATTCTTTATGGCTTCCCAGGTAAAAAAAAAATAAAAATCCTGGAACAAGACTGAAAAGGCCACTTTGGTTCCCATCATTTAGATTTTTATTTAGAGTAATTTATGGTAGAGCTTTTCCTTTTTTTCAAAATTTAAAAAATCTTTTAGAAACATTCTAAAATGTGAACTTCTTCATTCTGAGAAATGTAGGAACAAAGCTAATATAACACTGATTGTTTAAGTCTTGTTTCTCAGTAAGCTGATTTTAGTTAAAAATTTACAAATAAATTTTAAACAATAAGGAAAGAGAATTTGCAATTAAAGGCACAGTTTCTGATGTTGATGAGAGAAATCTCTTATCAGTGCTGTAATGACTAAAAATTATGATGAGTTTGAAATAAATGGATTAAGGGATATTAACATAAAAAAACAACAAAAGCTGTAACATTGGCCATGTATTTAAAACCTCTTTCAAGTTTCTACTATTTCAGAAAAAAATCTCGCTAATCACATTAATTCAGAATTGTATGTAGTTCTAGAATTATAAAGTTTTCAGATATAAAAATAAATGAAATTTTAATAGTAAGCCTAAAGTTCATATTAAATATGACAGCCATTACAGTCTCTTTCATTGATAGTTTCATAAAGAAAAATGTATTATATGTAACAACACAGTTAAAATCTAAGTGAGAAATTGAATTGCAGCTAAAAATAGGTAGGTTTGAAGGCTGCAGCTTTAATGTGTAGGAAAATATATTGCTCTTTTGGAGTTATTTGGTCTTGTCAGGCTTTTCAGAAGGCAAAAGAACCATTCCTGTGGCTAATATGTGGCTTAGCCCAAGTGCTTGCTTGGGCCTCAAAACAATTTGTGATGTGAATTTTTGGGACATTTTGTCCTACTTCAATCTGCAGTTTGAAATTGTGAAGTACACTGGGAATATATTCTTGTGGCTTTTCTGACATGACCCAAATGAAAAATTAAACACTAGAAAACACTGTAACACTTTGGTGTCTGCTATCTACTGCCTGTAACACCACAACTTTCTTAAATCAGTGCAGCTAATTACCTTAGGAACCACTGAGCTGGTTACCAGGCCTAAGAATGTGTTTCTAAATCTGTGAGCTCTCGAAGCTTTGGTCAGACACTGAACTTCCATTCTCCTAAAATCAAAGTAGCAGACATAATTTTTGAATGATTGGAAGTTAACTTAGAGCTAAAAATATTATTTTCATTTTCACAACTCTTACATTTCATTGCCCTTTTTAAAATTCCTTAAATTAATAAGAGATGGATACTGTTGAATGAATGAAGACAGGAACAGCATAAACTAGAATGTTGTCTAGAATGAAAAGCAGTGGATAATTGAGTTAGCAGTCTAAATCTGTGAGTCATCAAGCACTTGATAACTTGTGTTACTGTTAGGGGGACTAATACAAATTTAGGTGCAGTGATTTTTATGAAAATTTTACGAAGGGTGAAGTTCTTTAGAGAATTTGGAGAAATGGATCAGCAGGAAGGGACTTGTAATAATTTGTTCCTAAACTGTACAAATGCAGAGTTGGATTCCTTCAAAGCTGGTATGATGGCAAACCTGAAAAGGCCTATACCCAGCCTTTGGCTGGTTTTTGCTTGATAGATCTATACTGAAATAAAAATCTGCTCTGTATTTCAGCATATTTTTAAACGATGGACATGAGTGACTACAAGCATATGAGGAATAATGCTTCACAGCTCCAAAAAACTGCAGTGCATATATTAAATATCTTTTATCCTGAGATGGGAATCCTGGGACAAGTCTGCTGCTGGCAATTCCATAATGAAGTGCACTGAGAAATAGAGATATTTTTGTTTGGCAACAATTTGTTGTTGTCTCAGGATACAGAAATCCTGAGACAACGATAAATGAACTTGCTAGCTTTGCAGCATATAGCACATTGATGCAGAGAACTCCAGCCACTGAAACAGAAAGGCTGTGTTAGTGGATTGCTCCACTAAATAAAGATAATCAATAAATACATTTATATAAAACATAAACAAATAAATACAATAAATATATTTATCAACTTGAATTATTATTAGTGGAATATGTCTACTTTTAGAATTATCAAATTTACAAGTTTGAGAAGCCCCTCACTGCAGCCTGCTGTGTGGTAGGGATGACCAGCAGTGTCCACCTCAGAATTATCTATGTGCAGTGTCTACAAGCAACTAAAATAATGATGAAAGGGATCTTGAAGACTGACTAATAACTTCAGCTGAATATTTGCTATGGAAGAATTTGCATTATCATAGCATTACTCATAAATATATATGAAGCCCTAATGCACTCATACAAATGTATAGCTGTACTTATTAATGAGTTCTGGTATACCAAAAAGCTTTCCTTTATTTCAAAATCTTTGCTTGATCAATCTGTTCACCTTAATTTCAGGTCTCCTTCCATCTTCTCATAGATGGGTGCTGATGCTGCATTTCCCTACCTCTAGTTTGGTCACTAGCAGATGGGAAATGGGTCAAACCCTCTCAGAAGCCATATGTTTGCTCCCAGTGGGGAGCTGAATGAAGAAAGGATTGATTTAATCCTTATTACTGCAAGAGCAGCCGTGTGTAAGGTGGATTTCTCTTAGGACTTTAAAATATTAATTCTAATTAAAGCAGGAAGCGAATTGGAAGCAGAATACAATACAGTAACTCTGTACATGCATTTCTATTCCATTGTGATGGGTACTTGCTGCTGCTGCCTGTTTGCTGTCCAGCAGCTGCTTCAGCATTTCCCTGGCTTGCAGTTTGCTCAGCTGTTCCCAGCACTGCCTTTCCCCCTGTCCTTATGGCAATAATGGGCAGTGCAGTCTGCTGCAGCCAGGCCCTGGCTGCTGTGCTGCTCCAGAAGCTGGTTTGACTTGTTGGTAGCTCTCTCTGTAGCTCCTGCAGCAGCTTGCCTCCAACCACTTCTCTTTTCTTTAGGGTTCCTTCCTTTTGCTGACACACACTCACTCCTGTGCACATACCTTGTTTTAACTGGAGCAGAGTTTTGTGAAAACAGTGTAACAATATTTTATTATTCTGTCTGGAGGTGGAAAAGAAATTTTTCCCCTTGATGTTACTGAGTCCCAGAATAGAGGAAATGCTAGCTTTTTATTTACTTGAGGTATAGGCTTAGATTCTCTGCTCAGAAACTGCTCGAACTAGTTTAACCACTGGACAGGACAAGAAGTGATAAACAGAAATTAGGAATAATTAATCCAGAAGCAGGGCAGTGACCTTACAGTAGCTATAAGGGATCCTACCAATAAATGAGACATAAATTGCACCATAATGTGGACAAAGTGTCATATTCTTTGAGATCCAGGCTGAAAGAGACTTTTTGGGTGTTTCATTTGAAATGTTCTGCATTTTCTGATGACTAAGACAAATTTTAAGTTCTAGGAAGTCTTGTGAGTAACAAAAGCATAAAATAAGTGCAGATGAATCTTTCTGTCATGTGCTGTCAACATTTGGTGGGTTTTCAGACCTGCAATACTAGAAGATTTGAAAAAGTTTTGATTTGAATAGTGGCATAGATGATAGAGGCCTTAATACATTGAATTTTTTCTTAAAATTACTCAGTACTGGTCTCGATGTCAGCAACTGCTTATAGTGAAATCATATCTAGACAAGTGTGCCTTTATTTGCACATTCTGCTCAGCTTGTATTAATTGCTGCACTTGGTTCTGTCAAAAAGAATAATCTGCTGTTTCTACACTTACTCTGGTCCCTGTCTCTCTTGAATATATGGGATGTAAGAGTGCAAAACCTTACATTCTTCAAGGTTTAATGTCAACAGCAACATGAGATTATTACAGAAGCAATATTTGCTTTGTTATAATATCACTCCTACCTGTTTTTTCCCTTGCTACAGTAATTGATTTTTCTCTCTGTCACTGTTTACTTATAAAACTCTGAGCCAAAGATCTGTCAGCAGAGTGGATGTGGACACCAACTCCACATTTTGCCTTCACTTGCTCTTGGAGCTCCTATTTGTCCACTACCTCTACTTTCTCTTCTAAATGTAGCCAGTGAGAAAGGGAAAGGGTCAAACTCCTCTTAGTGAGTTCCTTTGAATTTATAAGCCATAGATTTTCCATGTGCATTCAAAAAAGCTTTTTTTTTTTAATGTGCTCAAAGAGGCATCCTCTGAAAACTATCTGTTGCTTGAAATTTTTGGTGGAACTGCTGCATCTGAATGCCACTCCAAAGTCAAGAGCCCTACTGTTAGTCACTTTGGGAAGTTGTCCAGAATCTTCATGTATTTTTTTTCCTTTCTGCTGGTGGGCAGCATGTCAGAAGGAGGACTTGCCAGGTCAAGCCTCTCAGTTGAAATGCCCTGTATGTAGAAATATGAATAGACTAGGATGTAAAATCAAGCCAAGGCGTTTTTAATAAAAAAACACAGAAAGAGGAAACAGGAGAATGTAGCTAAGCTGGAGGGAAGCCTCAGTGAATGCACTGGAGGGCTGTCAACTCCTGAATCCTTAACTTGCACTGAAGTAGACTGAGGTCAAATCTCTCTCTCTCTCTCAAACTTACCAAGGGCTTGGATCTGAGTGTTTTTATTGGCTAGCAGATCAGTTAGAGAGAAGACTTGTGAAAACCACAATTAACTTGGAGTGAAAATTTATTTTAGGGGCACCAGACATGTTCTTTATTTCAGTCTTTATTTATTTCACTCTTACTGTTTGCCTTGCTCTCATAGGAACATTGGTGTAGACCAGCCACCAGCACTTCAATCAGAGATACTTGTGCACAACTTGCACTAGTCTAGAAACCAAAGTGGTGAAAATGCTGACTGCATATCTATAGCTCTAATGCTGTTTGATAGCTTCATGTACCATGGTGACAATCTAGGATGCTTTTTCTGTGCTTAAAATATGCTGTAATTTCATAATGTTCAAACTGCAGGCTGGATACCACCCAGAGCAATGACCTCTGACTCATCCAAAGAGCCAAGTGCTGAGAAACCACTGAAGGTGACTGTGTGCAGGATTCTGTGAGACAGAATCGAGAAGCAAAGACATGTGAATATTGTAGGATTGGAAGGCTTAAAAAAACACCAGAACAAAGACATTTGATCAGGGTGATTCACCACTGTACTGGGAGAAGTATCCAGAAGCAGTCTAGTGACAGGAGTGTGAGGCATGTTCTCCACTATATATTCAGCCAGGAACAAGGTACAGCTGGAACCAAGGCTCAGCTAGGAGCAAGGTACAATCTGTCTCTCTTGCATCTCTGAACACACAGACATGAACCAGTTTTGCAACTGGAGCAAATCAGTGAAACTCTATTAACCTAATTGAGTCTGATGCTCAACCTCAAGGGGCTCATGTGCTTTGTTTTGAGATTCTTCCTTTTCTTCTGTATTTCTTCCCTTTCAACCCCTCCCCCCATTTACCTGGCAGGTTTGCAAAATTTAATATAATGGCTATTTAACTTTCCTTCATTCACTGGCTATTTTCTGACTGTGAAGAATAGGAATAAGTAGGTCACAGCAAAATAGGATGTGGAAACTATGGGAGCTTTGTAAACTGTGCTCATTCAGGTAAAAATACAATCTATCCTTTCAACAAGATATTGTCCTGAATGAGTCCTGTTTCTTTGCATCTGGAAGGTCACATAAAAATACAAATGCATTTAGATTTATATGCAGGTGACTTTTTTTTTCCCTATATATCAGTGTAAAGTGGTGTGTAAAACCTTGATGAAAGAGTAACTTTGGTCATGCAGTTTTCTAGATGGGTAAATACCTCAAGCTGAATTTTCTTTGGATTTCTTTTGGGAGGGGGAGACAGAACTTCTGCAAAATATAAGAGAAATATAGATTTGCTAGTGATATTAAAAAAAACCCAAACAAACGTAAGAATTTCTTTAAGGTGCTTTATTATCTTTAAAATAAGTCTTTAAAGCATACTGTAAAAGATGAACTTAATACTGGCAGGAGGTTTATCTTCATGTCTTGCATGATTTTTTGCTTCAACAGCCAGTCAGGAGATGTTGTCTTGAAAAATTCTTCATGTGAGTGAAATTTACAGCTGGTTGCAGTTTACTCTGCATTGCTTATTGAAATTTCCAAGGGTGAATTTTGTATTCAACATGGCAATGTGAGCAGGAATGTAGTTTTCCTCTGTTTTTTTTTTTTTTAATGATTTCTTTGCAGTTTTGCAAGCACTGAAGAGATAAAGGGGATTTACAAAAGGTTCACACAAAGTGCAACATTTCCCATATCACAAAACAGTGCTCTAGCATCAGACTGCATGCATCGTGACAGAACATTCAATTATCACAAAATTTCTATTTGTTTTTCAACTTTTAAACAGGTTCAAAATGATTTGCCAATCATAGATTAAAAGCCCTTATATTGCTAGATTGCTTTATTTCCCTAAAAGCACCTTATATAGCAAATACAGGCCAAATTAGTTTTACATGCTGTATTTCATTGTCTGCCTCCAACAAATTTTCCAAACTCGTGTATGTTAAATATTAGTTAAGCATACATCTGTTGTTTATTAAGCACTCCTGTGTAGCCCAAGCTCTTTAGTGTCCTTGCCCATATCTTGTCCAAAACAAATGATAGTTCATTTGGTTAATCATACTTACAGAATTGCTCCCATTTTTCAAATTTTGCTGTGCCTAAGAAAAGCCATGGGGATCTGTTCCCTTCTTTGTACTATTGAAATGAATCAGAGAACTGCTTTGCCTACCAACTGTTATGCACCTAATTAGCATTACAATGTAGTGTTGTAGTTCCAGTATTTATTACAGAAATCTTCCTCCCAAGACCCCAGATCAGTTCATTAGTCAGTTGTGATTGTTTGCTTACTGCTTTTTATGATGCTCATAAAAAGAGCCATCCTCATTATTGCTGTAAGTGTGAGTTACATGCATTCAGGTCTTTGGTTTTGTTTGACTCTGCTTGCTGGAAGCTAGTTGAACATAAATTATAAAAACAAGATGCAATTGCATCAAAGCATGCCTTATTCATGCCTGAGTGAAGTGAAACATTGCTTGTTTGGGGGATTGTTTTTTTTTTTTCTTTGGCGTGTTTACCATGGGCCATTTTTGGCATGTCATCCTCTCTCATTTGATAGGAGTGCAATTCAAAGGAAGGCACCTGGGACTTCTAAGAGATCACGTGTTTTTGAGAGTATGGTGTGCCCAAAAATTACCAGCTATGCAAAGTCTTCTATGTTTTCTCCTAAAGATTTACTGCAAACACAGACCAGTGTTTCTGGTTTTCTCTGCATTCCAATGCACTCATCAAAAGTTTTGTCAAAACTATGTTAGTCAGTCTGCTGCTAATCTAAACAAACAGATTTGTGTATTTACTTGCAACAAACAAATCTGACATATTTTAATGTGTTTTATATGAACAAGCATTAAGCTAATGCATGCAAAATATTTGCATATATGGTTCCCTTGTATTTTGCTTTCATTGCAATATATGCCATTGCTCTCAGCACTTGTGTAATTCTGTTCCACAGCAGCACTGTGTAACTCTGCAGAGGGTGCTCCATTCTGGTGCTCAGCCTGTATTTCAGTTTCTTCCACTAATTTAGTAAAAAATGGATATGCATATATATTTGTATATTTTTAAGAGAACACCACTAAATGAAGAAATATGAGGAACACAAAGGCTCTTAACTGCTTTTCACAGCTGGGCCATAGGACTGAGAACCAGCGCCACATGTTATTTCTTCAGAGATCTGCACTTGCAGGAAACAACTTCCAGCCATTTCCTCCCTGCAGACCCTGCCTGCAGGCAGGCTGTCCCTGAGTTAGGGAGGGTCATGGAAAAGCAGTTAAACTGTTCTGTGTGATTGGGATCTCTTTTCCTCCTCCCTGTGAAATCATGGTCTCTCCCAAACAGCAGCTCCTGTAGTTCTCTATCCTCAGCTTGAGATCTTGGACAGCTGGGTTTTATCCTTAAAATAAAGGAGTTTTCTGCCCCATGCCCTGTTTCCAGGGTGCCTACTATTACTATTTCCTCTACAGATTTTCTGCAACAAACATCATCTCTGCTTCCATTATGCTATAGCCCATAGGAGGATGTTGACTGTACTTTCTATCATGGGCAGCAATTTACATCACAGTGTTACCTGCTGCAGGTTACAGGTGAAGCTACAGAGCAATCTAGAGATGTAGAGAAGGTGTTAACAGACAGTCTGCACCCGTGGATATTCCTCTTGTGAATCACAAGGGTCAGTGATTTTAAACCAAGCCATGCCCCAGTCAGGTGCATGGTGCTTATGCAGGATTAAGAAGCAGTTAAGCAAGAAACCTCAGCTGAGTAAAGGTTATAAACAGACCCTTGCCCTGTGTCAGAGAGCAGCTCAAAGAGGGCAGTGCTTCTGTTCAGGATGGCTGCTGTCACATGAACAGGCCACCTGTTTGGGTTACATTTTTTGGGCACTGAAGATGCCTTCTAGTATAAGGACTTGGAAAAAATCAAAGATGTCCTAAAAGTGCTTTTTAATTTTTGGTCCTCCTGAGATATAAGCTCCTTTGTTTGTCTTGAGGACAGGTAGCTGATCACCATACAGCTCTATGAAGGAAGAAAGAAAATGGTTCTGGTACTTTTCAGTTGTTCAGATGTACCTAAAGTGCTATCTTTGGAGCATTAGCTTATCTCACATTGTGTTTCTATTGATTTATCTTTTCTTTTT
>WBNQ01041833.1:0-14607 GCA_013401375.1 Spizella passerina | reverse complement strand
GTTGAGCATAACATTAAGGGAGTTTTGAAGAAGAAAAAAAATGTCTCTGCTTTTTTGCAGAAGTTAATAGCAAAACCATATAACATGTAACAGCATTATCAAGAACCAGAGAAGGAGCAGCGTGGTATTTGAGTTCAAGGCATAACTCCTAAAGACTTTCTACCCTGTAGAATTAATAACATCAAATTAAACTCCAGCTAGATGGAGAAATAACATGTATTTGATGTAGCTCAACAAGGACCTTTTAAACTGAAAAACCCCCCAAATCCCTAAAACAAAACCAGCACGACATGAAGCTATGATTTGAACATGACCTCACATTCCTTCCCCTAGCTCAAATACCTCTCTCCTCAGACACTTGTGGCTTTGCATTTTGTCAATTATTTTTTCTGCCTTGGAGTAAGAGATTATGACCACACCAGGTACAGATAGTCTTAGTGGAGAAATATTTGGAGTCATCTTGCAGGAAAATATACTAAGCATGAGGTGGACTAAAAAAAATTTCATGCTGCACTGTAGTCCTTTTTGTTAAGATAGCGATTTTACCTTGGGAATGAGATACATCTCTTCATTCTCCTATATGATTTGTTCAGACCTTTAGCTGGAGAGCAGTTCTTGTTCATTCTATGGTTCAGTGTGTATTTAATTATTGCAGCCAGGTGAAGCAACTTAAAAGATGAGTTCAGACTGCAAGCCCAGTAACTTAGAGGATAAACAATCTCTTGGGAAATTAGAGATTTGCCTTCAAATCCCTTCACTGCTCTGGGAATTTATATCTGTCTCACTTTCCAAGAAAGCAACTTTGATCACATTTTCCAAACTTAAGCTTTGATTTCAAGAGCCCTCTGTTTGGTCTGTGAAGGTGACATGTTTTGACCACATCCACTGGAGCAGTTTCCTATGGAGGACATTGGGAATTTATGCATCTTGTTGGGGTCTTGGTATGAGATGACCAGTAAGCTTTGAACAGATTTAGGTGGCTAAATACATGCTCCAGAATGGGACTGGGGCTCCTCAGAGATGTTGCTAGGTGCCAGGGATTTCACACTTGTCTGAGTTAGTTTTGACGATGCAAATTGGCAGCTAGATGTTAGAATTGGACACCTGAACAAACATCCAAATCTAAAGTCATGTAAGCAAAGTACTTTGCTCTGAATGTCATGAACTTCCTAGGGATTTAGTCCCTAGGGAAATAGTCTTGGATGATGTTAATGATTGTGTGACCTTCCTATAATTTTGCAGTCTCAGGCAATCCACAAAGTGCTCATCAAAATGCTATTATAGCCAGAAGCAAGTATGATAATCTCACATTGGTCTATTGATGTCCACTTTCTTGTCTGTTTAGGTGATAACCAACCACTGCTTATTTCTGCCTGGGGATGAAACCTCTTGTAAGGACACAGTATTCACAATGTGCTATCGCTATTAAAGTAAGATTTTTGGGTATTTCATCTAGTACTGCAGCATGGCATCTTAAAATGTATTAGCTTCCCTAAACTTACTGATGACTCTGTGCTTTGGTTCTGCCTCTGCACTTTACATCCAAAGTATGCATGAGTGAGCATTTAAATATGCAGTGGCACATCGATCCTGAGCATTTTGGTGTGGAGCTAGGTGGCCTGATAATTAAAAATTGAAAGGAAACTGTCAAAACAGCAGGAGGTTAAAATAAAAAGAGGAAAAAGACAATGCTATATAAATATTTAGATCTGATTTTGCCACAATAGAAGATCATGAAATAACTGAATAAGCAGTGTTTTGCAGGTAAGAACACAAAACTTAGTCTGTCTTTAAAAAAATATATTAAAAACTACCAACATTCCTCCCCGTCATCCCTTTACTCTGAGTTTTCTTTATATTGCAACATACATTTTAAATCTTTGAGTTGACATGGGTGCTAAGTCACAAGTACAAAGCATGAGTGATGGAATTGGTAGCTGATACAATTAGCTTGTGAATATGAGTTTTAATTCGCCTCTCATTTCCTGATGTAACATGTAATATCAATTGCAAAGTAACTGCTAAAGAATTCTTTTGCTCATTCTTGTTCATGGTGCAGAATGTTAGTGAACTGAACTTTTGAATTAAAGTTAAATTATTTCTTAATACTACCCTTGCTTGGTTTACTCAGACTGTAGTATGTCTACATATATTTTCTGAAACAAAACAACATGGGGGAGGGAAAGCAGTGATTTAGATGTTTGAGGCCTGAAGGGCAGTTTTTAGTTAAACCTAATAAAAGTGGTTGTATTGTGATGAAGAGGTATAATACATGTGAACTTTAAAATGGGCAAAGGAGGTGATAAAGAGAACTTGTGTTCATGGCCCATAACACAATGATCAAATAAAAGTGATAACTGAACACCTGTAGTTAAAAAGGACTCTGAAGAGAATGATACTAATGCTGTAGAGAAAACTGGGTAAATCTGTTATGACTCTTCAAAGTAGTGTGGTGAAAGGAACAGATTTAGGGCTTTTTTGGCAGAGTCTGCAGTAGGCATGCAGTCTCAACTGCCGGGGCTTGCACAGCTGGAAGTGTGATGGAGTTAGGGAAGGAGGGTGGTATTGGGTCACATAACCCATAATATTGTGGCTTGGGGTTTTGTTTTACGCACAGTAACAGCTAACCACCCACAATGCCCTTGTTGAGTCATGTTTGTATGGCACATCATGTACACAAATAATTAATTTTTGCTAATTTGGACTGGGGGAGAGTATTGAGAAGTGTAGTGTAACAATACTTGATTGGTCTGTCTGGAACAGAGGAGAAATTTTGCCCCTTACTGCTTCTGTGTCTTGGAGGAAATGCTGGAGCAGGGTTTCCAGCAGGTGAGCAGCTGTGGCCAGCTGTCCCCTGGCCCCACCAGCTGCCCTCTGTCTCCTTCCCTCTTAAAAAGACCTTAGACAGAGGGGCACAGATATTGTCACTTACACAGGCAGCTGTCAGCATGGTTGTCAAGAGTTCTTCAGGCACAAAGATCAGCTCTCAGGATTGTGAGGAATGTGTGTGCAGCCATCTGTGGCACTAGCAAAAGTTCAGTGGCATGGTAGCACACATGTCTGCACACCCATCTATGTGGCAGGGGTGCCTGGGGCAGGCTGAGGCTCACCTCCCCCTGCAGGGTGAGCAGCTCTTCTGTGAACAGCTACTGACAGCACGAGATGCAAAACTTATGAGCTTGGAATGCAAAATCCGACAGGACTATTTATACTCCTGTGAACAGTTAGCCACTGACAGCTCCGTATCTCACACTACACAAACAGGAGCTGTGGTAATGGCAGCTGGTGCAGATTCTTGCTGTTTAGTCATGCCAGCCTTCTCTTGCATGGCGTCAGCTCAGATCCTGGAGAGATTACGTGTAGTTTTTCCCCAAGAGAGGGACATGGTTTTTTCAAGGCTGTGAGTCATGCTTTGCTATTCTTTTATTCTGAAGCTTAACAGAAAAGATCTGATGTGCAGTTTGTGGAGTGTATAAGTGAGGTTATAAATCCCTCATTCTGGAAAGGGTTAGACTGGGTCTACAATGTATGTGACGGTTGTGGTTTGACAGCAATCCCATGGCATGTCACAGCAGTTTTACAGGAACTGCAGACAGACTTGCTGTTTAGAACCATATTTACATAAACAATTCTGCAGCTCTTCAAAGATGGAGCAGTTCTGTGAGTCAGTGAATTTCCAATTGCTTACATGTCAAATGAAAAGATATCTATTGGAATGAAACCATGAGTAATAGAGACTGAAGCAATATACAAGATTGCGGTAATCACAGAATATATTGCAATATTTTTGAAATGGTTGTGAATGTTCGTTCAGAATGTTCAGATTCTGCTTTGGTATTTTACAAATTAACCAGAATCATTCCATGAAATAGGTGAAAAGTAATGAAAGAAGAGGTCTATTTTCCTCCTTCTGTCAGGCTGCGTTTTCAAGGGTTGCAACAGCCTAACTATTCCTGACTCTCTAACTATGCACCTTTGGAAGCAGATCTATTCTTTGTCACTTACAATAAACACCTCTTTTTGAAACTTATTTTCAGTCTACAAAACTCTATTACTAGTAGTAATAGTAGCCTGAATCAAACCAGCACGATGCATTGAGTAACAGAACCTAGAGGAAGGCACCCAGAATAGGCTTGCTGCTTTACAGTCATGTTACTTCAGCTCTACTTCAGGAAACATTTAAAGACTGTCCTGAAGATGATGTCTATTGTCTATTTTCTGAAAATCTGGAAAAAAGTTACTGGCTGAAAGTGTATTGGAATAATTTATTTAATGGATTAAAGAAAAATCCTTAATCCAATTTTTTTTTAATTGGACCGACTGAATTTTCCATAGAAATATATTTTCTGTAGAAATATAGAAAGATACAGATTAAGAAAAAACATCTCCATAAATATTAAAAAGTGTTCTTAATGTAAAGCTTCTTTCATTTGTCTCCTTTTTCCTTAACTCTATTACTAGTAGTAATTTGCTTTTTGCCACACTAGAAAATTTATTAGAAATTCTAAGAGATGGCAAAATTCATTATTTTTAGCATGTTTTTAGTAGTGAATCTCTTGATTTGGTGGCAGAAGAGAGGTTGTAAGTAAAACAGATATTAGATATGCACAACAGCAATGACAATAAACTAAGAATTCTTTACAGCATGATCAGAAGAGTCAGATCCTTGTTTTTCTGGTCATTCAGCATTCTTTACTGTAGTGTTGTGAAATGTAGTATGGCCCAAGGGTCTGAATTCTGACTGCAGAAATCCTCATTTATGTTCCAGCAACCTTTCTGACATTTTAATTTCCTGAACAGTCTCTAGCTTTTAAAGTTGTAGAATTTTTGTATGTGTTTGGGCCAAGTAACTTTCATTTAGCTAACTGTTATCTTTCTTTTTCGATGAGCAACAGGCAGGGCATCCACTCTTTTTTTTCCTCTGTAATTTGATTATCATGATTAATTGCTGGAGACTGTCATAATTTGAACTTGTCTGGCTTCAACTTTCATACTTGAATATCTTTTTAAACATCTCTCTTTTTACTTCAATGACTTTTGTCATGCACATTCCAGTTTTTCAACATTTTTTTATGATGTGTATCCCACACCTCCATACAACATTCCATTCTCACAATTGCTTATATTCAGAGGCAGTGCTCTTTTTTTCCTACTCTTCCCAGGATTCTCCCATATGTTAGGTATTGATTGCATTCCTTGATCATTGGTGTCCAACCCTACATTTGTTTATATTAAAATGCGTTTTGTTTANGGGCCAAGTAACTTTCATTTAGCTAACTGTTATCTTTCTTTTTCGATGAGCAACAGGCAGGGCATCCACTCTTTTTTTTCCTCTGTAATTTGATTATCATGATTAATTGCTGGAGACTGTCATAATTTGAACTTGTCTGGCTTCAACTTTCATACTTGAATATCTTTTTAAACATCTCTCTTTTTACTTCAATGACTTTTGTCATGCACATTCCAGTTTTTCAACATTTTTTTATGATGTGTATCCCACACCTCCATACAACATTCCATTCTCACAATTGCTTATATTCAGAGGCAGTGCTATTTTTTTCCTACTCTTCCCAGGATTCTCCCATATGTTAGGTATTGATTGCATTCCTTGATCATTGGTGTCCAGCCCTACATTTGTTTAGATTAAAATGCATTTTGTTTATTGTTCTAGTTTTCAGAAAGCGTGACCTTAGGCACCAGTGTGACTCATCTGAAAAGCAGGGGAGCTTCTTGCTGTAGCCAGACTGGGCCTTCTTTAGCTTTCCACCAATCTGTCTATCTGCAAGAATTATGAGCAGTGTTTCAATTTTTGCCTGCAGATCACTGGTGTAAATGTCAAATAGCATTGGGCCTTGCTAATCCCTGTGGGATCTCACTCAAAACAGCCTTGTCTGATTCCCCACCAAAGGCTTCTTCCCACGATCCCTTAGCTAGCAAGCCTCATCTTTGTTTCTTTTGGTGTGTGCTTTATTTCTATTGAAAGAACACTCCATGATTTATTAGTGTTTGCCTCTCCTCACTGTAAGCGTGACTTTGGGGTTAACAGGCCCTCACTCTTGCCACAGGAAACCCTGCCTATGTGCCTGAATAGATAATCAGCTCAGAAAGTGGATAAGCTGCTATGGGAAAACTTGCAGTATTTTACCTTGTTTCTTTCCTTGCTGAAGAAGTGCATCTCCTGCCTCCAGGCCCATTTCAGCTGTCAAAAATGAGCAGATTTTTTCAACCAGAAAGAGATTCAGGGCAGCAGAGGAATGGCAAAGACTGTCACAGCATACTACTCTAAAGAGTAGCTCTCTCAATTAACTTTTTAAATTAATGTTCAATACTGTCCTCTTTCTCTGTTCTTGGGTACACAAGAAGCTGGTTCCAATTCTGAGTAAGAGTGGGAACAAGATAAAACAGGGTCATTAGTGTTACAGAAGAGAATGCCAATTAGTAGCACGCTGTGTTAATCCAAAAGGATTCTTTCAAAAACAAAGATGTTTGAAACAAAACATGCATTTGAACTTCATCAAGAGCAACAGTAAATGCCAGGGTTCACCTCTTGCTTTGCCACTTTTCTATCATCCTCATTGTGAATATCTATTTACATTTTAAAAAAAATTAAATTAAGGTGAAGTTCATGATGCTGTTACTGTTCATGCAGATACTTTTACACAATGAAACCGTTTTACTAGTTCATTATATATTTCTATTTTATCTGTTTATGTTACACAGTGGTGCATAAGCTATCAAGGCAAATTTTTCTGGATTTCAGAATATTCAGAAAGAATATTCACTCCAGAAGAATTGCATGTCTCGGCATTTAGAGCTACTTTTTGATGTATGGGATGACAGTTTGTTACTGATGAAGAAGAAGGTTTAGGGTAACTGTTCAGCTGCATTCAGTGAATGTTGTTTCATGAATGAACAGGCAGAACACTCCTGGTGAGTCATGCAAGGCTTGCTGCTGGCATATGCACCATTCATACTGGGTGATGAAGGGAAAGACATTCCTAACACAGGTTTTAAAGGTCTGGTGGAGTGGGACTGTCTTCAAGAGTAGGTTTGCACCATCCTACAGTATTCTGCATGGCCTGTGTCTTGAAGATCAGTTTTCTTGTAGCTCCTATGTCATAGCTAATATTCTAGATACTGAATAGGCATGGCCTGGGCAATGGTCTTTGAACAAATGAGTTGAATTCTCCCATTTCTAGTGGGTAGATACTGGTCAGGAACATGGCTGCTACTTAAGAATCACTGGGTATGAGGTTGTTTTGTAGATGAGTTTAAAAAGAACCTAACCTAATTTTAAGAATGAGAAGTTAATTAAATTAGAAAGGAGTATGACATGAGAAGGGGTAGAAAGCTGTTTAGTCATAGATGTTTAATGAGACTGCAGTCTAATCAAATTGTGGATGTCTCTGTTGCCCAAACTTGCATGAAATCACATTGAGAATTTTCAAAATAATTACAAACAAACAAAGTTTAACTATGTATGTGGCTATGAAAAAAATCTATCAAAAAAAACCCTCTTTTTGAAGTGAATATTAGGGCTGCTTCTGAAATCCACTCCTGTTTTTACTTTTTTTTCATGCAGCCACGACTGAACTTTTTTCCAAGTTATGTATTGTCTTACTCTTCTAGATCTTTCCTTTACTTAGTAACTGCTTAGAATAATTTTGCATTGCAGAGTTACTGAATAGCAGACTATAATGATTTTTTATTATGTACATTTTTATGGCCTGTATAAAGGGATGTTAAACAAGCATGTGATATCATTATTTACCTGCATTACAGTATCAAGTATGATCATCTTTCAAGGAGATGATAATGCCTTACATGTCCCCCTCAAAGAACAGAGGAAGATAAACATGCAGGATCATGGAATGGCTAAAAATGACAGGGCAGTGAACATGAGTGAATTACAGAATCAAGCAAATCTAGAAATGATTTTGCAGTTCTGGTACTTTCTTGGGACTACAGAAAAGGAAACACCTAAATTTGCTTGCAACAATCTTGAAGAAAGCCCTGTGCTGTCTAAGGCTTGTATATCCACAGTGTATTTTACTTTGCCTTTCCCTTCATTCTAAGTTACTGTCAGCATGCCTAAAATTCCAAGATATCAATGCCTAAAATTCCAAGATGCCTAATGCCTAAAAATTCCAAGATATCAATGTGGTTGCACTTTGTTGCCTCTGGTGTATACTGAAAAGAGTTATTGGCCTGAGGAATTTGCTCATCAAAGAATGGAAACAGAGCTATAGGGAGGTGACTTACTGATTCAATGAATGCAGAATGAGCAGTAGAGAGGTGTCTGACATGGTTTATTCTTCATCTACACAACAGAGAGCATGAATGACAGCACTAGAGCAGGGAAATATTTACCATGTAACTATCTTCCTATGATATGTTCCATCTCATAATATAATTTGTTCCTCCTAAAAGTGTTTATCAGTGAATGGAAGAACAAGCTTGGGAAGGACAATTATCTTATAACATTATCCTATATAAATTATTGTTCAAAGTTTTTAAGCTATCATAGTTTGCATTCCACAAAGAAGTATTTGTAATCCTTGCAAAATCAATTCTTCTGAACATAAAAGACCAACAGATCCACTCATCCATGGTTCTGTTTCCCTTTTGCTTTGCAAAACAATTTTAAGACAGAAGCATCTGTTTCTGTTTAAAACATTCAAGGGGTGTAGTTACCAATTAGAAGAGTGATGCAGAAAATATCCATGTCATCTTAACTGTGTTGGCAACTGCAGAGGAAATTATCTTCCCAGCAAACTCTCCCTCCTTCCCTCCCTCTTAGCTTTTCACAGATTTCAAGATTTTTCTAGAAAAAAATGTTATCATTTGTAGCTGGCTCTGTAGATAGCATTTAATTCCACAGCTGCTGGGAACACAGACATTTCTAGCATTTTCCACTGTTTCTCCTGACACTTTCTGGCAGATGGAATATCCCAGTCCATCAATTCAGTCACTAGGCTCTAGAATAACTGAAGCTTATCACAATCTCTTCTGAGTTTATGAGCTCGACCACTGTTGTTGTTTTTTTTTAACTTATTTTTGCACTTTGTTTCCTTATTACATCTCTGCTCAAGCACCTAACCAATGTTTGATGTGTTACTTTTTTTCTGCTTGAAGGGACCATAGTCCTAAAAGTTAAATTGCCAACTTGAAGCCATTTTAATCAAAACAGACTTAAAAACAATCATAGAATAGCCTGAGTTAGAAGGGACAGCTATTGGTCATCCAGTTCCTTCCCATGGACAGGGACACCTTCCACTAGATCAGGTTACTCAGAGCCCCACCCAGCCTGGCCTTGAACACTTCCAGGGATGGAGCATCCCAGCTTCTCTGGGTGATGTGGCCAGTGCCTCACCCCCCTCACAGTAAAGAATTTCTTCCTAATACCTACTTTATCCTGTTCTCTTTCACTTGGAAGCATTCCCTTTTGTATCACAACACAGCCTTGTAAAAAGTTCCCTCTCCATTTTGTAGCTCCCCTCAGGTACTGGAAGGCTGCAATTAGGTCATGCTGATGCCTTCTTTTCTCCCTGCTGAACAACCCAAATTCTCTCAGCCTTTCCTTACAGGAGACATGCTCTATCCCTCTGATCATCTTGGTGTCCCTCACTGGAGCCACTCCAGCAGCTCCATGTCCTCCCTGTGCTGGGACCTCAGAGCTGGGTGCAGCCCTGCAGGTGGGGTCGCACCAGGGCAGTGGAACAGAATAGACACAAATGTTTTTCATAGATTGTTCAAAAGTAGCCTGACAGGTTTAACAATGAAAGAAACAATGGAGGGGACATGTTTTAGCGCAAAAATATGTTCCAATCAGTGTTATTTAAGTAAATAATTCTGAACATTACATTTTCATATTATAATGTCAATACATACCTATATATATTATCGTTTATATTTAGATGGGATCTTGCACTAACTTCCTGAAATGTAGTTACAGGGTGTTTTTGAGTCATATTACTATTTATTTGAATTCTTGTCACTATTTCTCACAAGTGTAAATGTCTAGGAGAAAAGAAAGATAAAAAAGAAAGATGCAGAGAAATTCCACTCTCCATGGACTGGTTCAATGGTGGGACTACTGAAATGTGCAAATCCAATGGTGTTTAGTAAGATAATTTTCTTTACTGCTTTGGTTTCCTCAAAGTCTATTTCTAGAGACTTTTACTATACCTGCAATGCACTGAAGTCACCCACTGGCATGAAAGAGGTATAGAAATAGGTACTGGTGTAATAATTTATAAACTGTATGTCTTTGAATAAGTGAAAGTGCACCTCTGTTAGTGTTGAAGAAAGTGGATATTTCAGCAGAAAAAAGATAAGGCCATTAATTCTGATACTTTAAGCCATTTCATATGCTCTGTGGCTGATCAGAACTTCAAGTTAGTAATCACATGTGTGTATATCATGAAAGTAGAATAACACATATAAATTGGAATTTAACAGATGGCTAAACAGAGCAGAGATTGCATAATTAAATTTTTTTGACAAAACACATTTTTTCTGAATTAAATTTGGACATATATTGCATTTTCTACCTGCTAAATCAGGTTCCCAAGGACCTATCCCTGACTGGGGTTTACAAAGCTGAAAGGAGAGAAATGTCTTTTATCCTCATAAGAACAGTCACACATGCTGTGCAATTCAGAATTATGTGAAGGTTTTCCTCCAGTTCCATATGAAGAACAAACAAGCAGAATAATGTTTTTCCTCTATTTTCTTTTCAACTGAACAATTTACTGAATACTTGACCACTTGCCACACAAAAATAAATCACATTTTCTAAATGTGAAGTGTTATTCCTGGATAAAACCACTTTGTATTTGGAAAGAAAAAGTGGTGGAGTAGTTCCTCCTCCATTTACAAATGGCTGCAGGTATTTTAAAGCAAGAGCTCTGATTCCTGCTACTTCTAGGAACTGGCATCTACTCTGAAAAAAAGCACCTTAAACAGAACTTTATGAGGTGTTTTGAGTGAAGCTTGCTCAATTGTTGCAGTTTAATTCTACTTTTTTAAACTTCTTTTAATGCAGTTGTTGGAATTGAGGTATAAGTATTCCCAAGTGATGATCTTGACATTTCAGGTAGCTGTAGGTTCTGTAAAATCATGTTTGTTTTTCCATCTGTTTGAACAAAAACTTAAGTTTTCAAGCAAAAATTCAGTATTTTAACTTATGCTGAAAACCCGTGTTTGTTATGCTACTGTAGTCATCACAGCTGCAGGGTTTAGTGCACCAGAGGTTGGCAACAGCAAATAACTAAATTGAAACTCTCCAAGAACGTTTTCAGAACAGCCTTGAGAAAACAGTTTAACATGTTCTGAACTCTTTAGTGGGTTTCTAAGCCTTTTACTCACCTCCAAATTCCTTGGTTTAGTTCAGGAAAAAATGAGTGTCATGGAAGGAATGCTATTTTGTGAACATTTCAAAGCTAAAAAGCTGTGACTTCTGATGGGGGGGAAGTCTCATGGAATTTCAATCCCAATTTCCAGACTAAAAGCCACATAGAGCATAAACAGATGCATAGAATTTTCAATACAGACTTTGCTATTTAAGNTTTATCCTGTTCTCTTTCACTTGGAAGCATTCCCTTTTGTATCACAACACAGCCTTGTCAAAAGTTCCCTCTCCATTTTGTAGCTCCCCTCAGGTACTGGAAGGCTGCAATTAGGTCATGCTGATGCCTTCTTTTCTCCCTGCTGAACAACCCAAATTCTCTCAGCCTTTCCTTACAGGAGACATGCTCTATCCCTCTGATCATCTTGGTGTCCCTCCTCTGGAGCCACTCCAGCAGCTCCATGTCCTCCCTGTGCTGGGACCTCAGAGCTGGGTGCAGCCCTGCAGGTGGGGTCGCACCAGGGCAGTGGAACAGAATAGACACAAATGTTTTTCATAGATTGTTCAAAAGGAGCCTGACAGGTTTAACAATGAAAGAAACAATGGAGGGGACATGTTTTAGCGCAAAAATATGTTCCAATCAGTGTTATTTAAGTAAATAATTCTGAACATTACATTTTCATATTATAATGTCAATACATACCTATATATATTATCGTTTATATTTAGATGGGATCTTGCACTAACTTGCTGAAATGTAGTTACAGGGTGTTTTTGAGTCATATTACTATTTATTTGAATTCTTGTCACTATTTCTCACAAGTGTAAATGTCTAGGAGAAAAGAAAGATAAAAAAGAAAGATGCAGAGAAATTCCACTCTCCATGGACTGGTTCAATGGTGGGACTACTGAAATGTGCAAATCCAATGGTGTTTAGTAAGATAATTTTCTTTACTGCTTTGGTTTCCTCAAAGTCTATTTCTACAGACTTTTACTATACCTGCAATGCACTGAAGTCACCCACTGGCATGAAAGAGGTATAGAAATAGGTACTGGTGTAATAATTTATAAACTGTATGTCTTTGAATAAGTGAAAGTGCACCTCTGTTAGTGTTGAAGAAAGTGGATATTTCAGCAGAAAAAAGATAAGGCCATTAATTCTGATACTTTAAGCCATTTCATATGCTCTGTGGCTGATCAGAACTTCAAGTTAGTAATCACATGTGTGTATATCATGAAAGTAGAATAACACATATAAATTGGAATTTAACAGATGGCTAAACAGAGCAGAGATTGCATAATTAAATTTTTTTGACAAAACACATTTTTTCTGAATTAAATTTGGACATATATTGCATTTTCTACCTGCTAAATCAGGTTCCCAAGGACCTATCCCTGACTGGGGTTTACAAAGCTGAAAGGAGAGAAATGTCTTTTATCCTCATAAGAACAGTCACACATGCTGTGCAATTCAGAATTATGTGAAGGTTTTCCTCCAGTTCCATATGAAGAACAAGCAAGCAGAATAATGTTTTTCCTCTATTTTCTTTTCAACTGAACAATTTACTGAATACTTGACCACTTGCCACACAAAAATAAATCACATTTTCTAAATGTGAAGTGTTATTCCTGGATAAAACCACTTTGTATTTGGAAAGAAAAAGTGGTGGAGTAGTTCCTCCTCCATTTACAAATGGCTGCAGGTATTTTAAAGCAAGAGCTCTGATTCCTGCTACTTCTAGGAACTGGCATCTACTCTGAAAAAGCACCTTAAACAGAACTTTATGAGGTGTTTTGAGTGAAGCTTGCTCAATTGTTGCAGTTTAATTCTACTTTTTTAAACTTTTAATGCAGTTGTTGGAATTGAGGTGTAAGTGTTCCCAAGTGATGATCCTGACATTTCAGGTAGCTGTAGGTTCTGTAAAATCATGTTTGTTTTTCCATCTGTCTGAACAAAAACTTAAGTTTTCAAGCAAAAATTCAGTATTTTAACTTATGCTGAAAACCCGTGTTTGTTATGCTACTGTAGTCATCACAGCTGCAGGGTTTAGTGCACCAGAGGTTGGCAACAGCAAATAACTAAATTGAAACTCTCCAAGAACGTTTTCAGAACAGCCTTGAGAAAACAGTTTAACATGTTCTGAACTCTTTAGTGGGTTTCTAAGCCTTTTACTCACCTCCAAATTCCTTGGTTTAGTTCAGGAAAAAATGAGTGTCATGGAAGGAATGCTATTTTGTGAACATTTCAAAGCTAAAAAGCTGTGACTTCTGATGGGGGGGAAGTCTCATGGAATTTCAATCCCAATTTCCAGACTAAAAGCCACATAGAGCATAAACAGATGCATAGAATTTTCAATACAGACTTTGCTATTTAAGGTTGGAAAGCGCATAGAGAATGACATGAATTTTTATAAATTCAATCATTTCCTGCTTAAAAAATTATTATTGAAATTGCATCTGAGATTGCAATCATTACCATACATCTGCATGTACCATACATACAGTTCTAAAATGACTGTGCATTATTTTTCTACCTTTTAGCATTTTCCATAATAACTTTTTTTCTGGAAGAATAAAATATCCTGCATGCACACAGTTCACAGCTGTATGTTTACAGAAGTGTCTGAACCAATTTTACCAATTTAACTTGCTTTTCCTGAGCAAAAATTATAACTGAAAAATACCCCATAAATTGAAGACATATGATTGACTTTAACAGTATGTTCCAAAAACTGACATAAATGTATTTTTTGAGCTAGGTGTTATTTCATCATAATGGACAATTTTTTAATGTACAAAATTTGAAGGTCAAACAGAACAAGAAAATATAGAATAAAACTTGAAATAATAACATGGGCAATAATTGCTATTACTTCTGGATAAGTGACTATTTCTCCATTCTGCCCATTTATAGTTTGCCTTTTTCATGCCCTTTGCACATAATTGGTAGTAGGATTGAAAAGTTGCTGAACTGGAAATAGCTGTGATTTTATTTACATATGTATATATATATACTGACTTGAAATGTAACCAAACAAAAATACCAGTTCATATAATTATTTTAGTTTTTCACTAAGTGTTGAGATTCTATTTTTTTTTAGGTGCTTGATCTAAAATGTAATTTGCATAACAAATTAATGGACTTCCAGTGGACTGTTTTATGGCATCTCTGTTAATTGATTAATATTATTAAATTGTTCAGTACAACTCCGAAAATAATAAAGAGAATTATGTGAGTTGTACAGATTGACTAAAAG